>JASDQU010099507.1:21402-31934 GCA_032191745.1 Picea mariana
ATTCTTGAAATCTCTCAAAACCCATTTTGAAGAACACTCAAGTTCACCTCAAGAATCAATGATTCTCGGGTGTATGTTGATGGCATTAGTCATACAACAACCCATGTCTTAACCCATGTCTTGGGTATAAAAATCCCTTTAAAATAATATTAAATTAAACATAAAAGGAGGATCAAGGTTGGATATATCAACTAATCCCTCGACTTACTATCAAAGTTGACTTAGTTAACCCTTACACCACCTATCAAAGTTGACTTTGTTAACCCTTACACCACCTATGAAATGAGAACGATGCATTAGGGAATGGGTTCTTATCACACTAATGTTCCACCATATTTTGTCCTATCACATAATCACCTCGACAATTATTCTATGATCTCTAACTTAACATGAAAGTATTGTACAAGAAATGTAAATGAGATCACAAGCTCAATGGATGGAATTCCATGGATGTAATTGATTTTCTTATGAATATGATATTAATATGATATGATAAGTAGTCAATAGTTTTTTCATGGGTTTTCCTTTTGTTAATAGTTTTTTCATGGGTTTTCCTTTTGTTAATTGGGTTGTTTCCCACATAACTTTCAATGTGAATGATGTGAATGATTGGTTATTTGATTAGATATCTAATTTAAAGTATTGTTTGTATTTATGAGTAAATAGGTTAAAGTTAATAGAATAACCTTTCAATTATGTAATTATGTTATGAAATATATGGTTTTTGTTAATGAATATAGTGAAGGTTGAACCAATTTTAAGTTCAATATTTGGGGGCATTTTAATATGAATTCATTGAATTTCAAGGAATCAAACTACTATACATGTGTTGTTATATACCTTAGATATTGAAATATAATCACATACAAAATATCCATGAATAAGGTAGAAATTCTCCACATTTTATTAATATCAAAACCCTTAAGGTAGGGCAACACCTTACGATTGATCCTTTTATGGAAGGAGTCCACTCTTGTTCACTTGCCTCTTCAAGGGGGAAACCTCCTAAGATCCAAATACAATAAACTTCCACCATGATTCCTTACATTGCTTACACTTCTTTATATAATATTATCTAGCTCTTAAGAACATTCTAGAGAAGGAATCTTCTAGTAGGTGGAACCTTCTAGTAATCATTCTCACATTTATTGCTTTGACACTTTTACAAAGGCTTTATTTATTAAAAGTGTCCTCCATACATAGAAATATCTATTATTATTCCCACTAGGTACCTCCCTAAGTACCCCATATTATCCCCCTAGCTATACTACATTCCACTCCCATTAGAAAAGCATTGTCCTCAATGCTTGTTGTGATGAAGTACAACCATATGCAAGGGTCCCATGGATAATTGTTGACCACAATGTTGAAGCCAATGAACCAAGGTCCCATGTAGAATGACCAATTAATTTGCTCCAAACACCCACCAAGGACATGGGGATTCAAATAAATATAATCCTAAAAATGATCATCCACATAGTTGTAAAGGGTAGAGGTTCAATTTGGAAGGAACAATGCAAGTTGAATACTAGTAGTCATAACAGGCTCTTGATTTCCCTCAATGATGTTCTTTTCATACAGTGAAGTAGAGTCATCATATAGAAGTTGAAAGTAGGTATCATCCCGGAAATGACAACTATACATATACCAATAATCACAATCATACTCTAAATCATACTAGGCACATCTTTATCGATTATATTATTTCTCGATGCAAGGGTATGTGGTCACAATAATACAGTTCTCTTGATATTTATCTATAATCTCTTGAATATCTCAAAGAGCTTTTTTCATGCCAATTAGGGTTTGAGAGTGAAATTTTTCAGAGGCAGTAATGTATGGAATATCCATTGTAAGAACCACATGTAATATACCAAATGAAACCCTTGAAAATCCTCTCTCCAATGGCACTAATTCAGAAACTATCTGAGCACACTGTCAAAAGTTATGAGCTCTGGAGTCTTGCGACCGTCACGAAAAAACCCTGAAAATTGTTGATTTTAAATTAGCAATATCTTGACCTCCCAAACTTCGATTAAGATGATTTTTTTTTTTAAAATCAGTTGTTTTTCCGAGAGGAACTCAGATGTACAATTGTTTTTGGCAAATTATGCATCAAATTCTACATAAATTGATTGAAATGTTTCGGCCCTCTTTTTTTGTTCCTTTGAAAACCTACAAAATGAAAAAAAAAAAATGCCCCCTTTTTAGCCCAAGAATTCTCCCACTTGATGCCTAAGAAAGAGCTCTGACACCAAATGTTATATGCCTTATATCTGGAAATATAATCACATACAAAATATCCATAAATAAGACAAACATTCTTCTCATTTTATTAATATCAAAACCCTTAAGGTAGGGAAACACCTTACAATTGATCCTTTTATGGAAGGAATACACTCATGTTCACTTGCCTCTTTGAGGGGGAAACCTCCTAATGAGCTAAGCTCCAAATACAATAAACATCCACCATGCTTCCTTACATTCCTTACACTTTTTTATATAATATTATCTACCTCCTAAAAACATTCTAGAGAAGGAACCTTCTAGTAAACCTTCTCACAGTTATTGTCTTTCACATTATTACATAGGCCTTATTTATTAAAAGTGGTCTCCACACATAGAAATATCTATTACTATTCTCATTGGGTACCTCCGTAGGTACCCCATATTATCACCCTAGGTATACTACATGTGCATGTGAACTCTAATGGAGTTATGGGGGTAAGCTCGTGTCTAAGATTGGAGGAAGAAATATAACTTCTCAATGTGTCTTGTCATAGTTGTTATTCCATCTAACCACGAATCATTTCAAGAAACATTGTTATGCTTAATCACACATTAATGGTGTTAAAAGGGTGATGACAAAATAGTCGAATCCACTAGGGGGTGATCGATAGATGACACACACCCCATATTTACACAATAAATCCACCTTGACTTGAGGTGATCATCTTTGTTCTCTTGCATTTTAAATATCATATTAGAGTTATGGTCAAGCATGGAAAAATTGGGCCATCATAGAAACACACAATAAATAGTCTATTTAAATGGAGAAGGTCATGGCTTTAGAACATTGTGTTTTGAACAATCTCTTGTAAGTTTTGTCAATTATCTCTAGAGACTTTCGTCAAAGTGAAGAATTGAGATATATTTGAACATCTCCCTAGAGGAAATAATTCCTTTACAATAAAACACTTATTTCCATTCAGACATCCACATCCATTACCATTTGCTTCACTACAAACTACCAACAACTAATTAAACCTTTGAAATTATGAAAACCACATTTAATAGATAAAATCTTTTTGACATGTAGTGACCTCTCGGAATATATTTAAACAAGAAAAGGCATTTTGATTGAATATTAAAAAATGTGATAGGAAATCCAACTAATAAAAATTGTGATTATTAGGTTAAATTGTTAGAACAAATCCATAACCATCAAAATACAAAAGTTTCCCACAAAAAATGGTTTCAAACATCTTCAAAACTCAATAAATTGGAATACCACGATGCATAATTATTGTTGGTAAGAGTAATCACTACTTTTTAATTTATAGGGAACTATTAACTAATCCAAGTTTCGATTATCACAATAAAACCCCTTTAATGCACGGATCCAAACTCAACCAACCAATACACATGATCAAGGTTCTATATATGCCAAACTTTAAACCTAGCTAATCATGATCATGGTGATACCTTAAACCACAACCCAACAAAGTAATCTCTCTATCTTTACATTAAACTAGGGTCATTAAATTACAATGACTACCTTGATCACAATACAACAAACCTTCATCACAATACAGCAAACTTTTTACATTTAAAAAGATATTTTTAACAATCATTAAATAGAAAGAATTCTTTTATAGATTTACTAGAAATAACAAATAACAAAATGTAAGAAAACTTTAAATTAGAACATCAAACTAACTATTAACAAAAATATTATAATATTTAAATAAAAGTAACACAAATTTACTCATAAAAACTTCCAACGAATAACTTATTGGCGGCTAAAGTTAAACTTGTAAAGATACAATCTTTATGGAAAAGTTACGAGGAAATCTTTTACTCCCACAACAATTAAAAAATCAGTAAATGATTGAATTTAATTATAATAAAATAAACTATTCCATAAGTAAATTTATTGAAATTTTGATATGCATCTTACTCTTCAAATAATCATATTTTAATCACATTATAAATTTGGAATTAATGAGTTAATTTCTTCATTTTGAGCATGTATTCATTTGTTTTCTTGCTTTACAATTTTTTTATCTCGATAAGTCTAATGATTAAGAACACTTAAGAGGTTATAAGTTCAAATCCAAAAGAGGTAGAGTAGGTAAGATACCAGTGAAATCGCTCAATGAAAGAGTCTCATACATCAATTTAGTGTTTAAATAGACTATGACCTTAAAAATAAATTATTATTATTATTATATTATTTATCTTTTCTTAATTCAACTCTAAAAAATTCAAAGTGACATGTCTCAATTATAGGAATTTTTTTAATTGTTTTATAGAATTTTTTTTAATTGTTAATTTTCCTTCTTATTGTTGTTATGCTTGGTTGATATGATTGTTATGCTTGATTGCTATGTTTATCATGTTTAAAATCTTTTTATTATTTTTTTTTTACTTTTTATTTTTCTTTATTTTTTATCTATATTTTCAATCTTTTTTAAGTTGTTGTTTTGTATTTATTAGATCTATATATTTAAAAATAAAATATGATGTAAGTGATATATGAAGAATAGATTTAAAATGAAATTATTGAATATAATTATTAATAACATGATAGGTAGATTATTGAAAGAATAGAGTGATGAGGCCTTGAGATATTGCTTATTAGTGGAAAGGATACCTAATTAATATTGGAAATTAGGAATTTTGTTGAAAGAGAATTTTGGGGAGGCACAGAATAATATTTCCATCCTTCCTGCACCCATTTAACTGATTGACCATCTGTGAGAAAAGCCAGTAGAAGAGCCGTTAGAAGAGCTGGGGGTTTTAAAATAGACTTCTTTCTCATATTTCCATTCGTTATAAGACATGAATGGGTCGGGTTAGGCATCGCATCCTTCCAGAGATTAGGCATTGCATCCTTCCAGAGAAATGAGTTAGGTATTCTTCCTCAAATGATAGAATGAATGGCCTTTTTAATCGATGCAGATTATTGAAAGAATAGAGTGATGAGGCCTTGAGATATTGCTTATTAGTGGAAAGGATACCTAATTAATATTGGAAATTAGGAATTTTGTTGAAAGAGAATTTGTAACTACAAATAAATTAGAATATTTTTTCTATTAAACATATTCAGTTAGGGGTTTATTTAGTAAACATATTTAAAATACCATTCTTACAATATCACTAATCTTATTTATGTCTTCCGCAAATAGTTTTCAAATCTCCTTTCAATACACATTTCTCATTTAAAAAACTGATAATTTTATTACATATTTTACGTACCATTATTTTTTACCATTTTCATATCCTTTTTTACTTCTACTCGTCCCCATATTTGTCATATTTTGTTTACTCTATTTTAATACATGGCATTCTAATTAGTTGTTGTAAATCTATACACCAATATATACCTTGTGTTTTTGCAATAAAGTTGTTGTAAATTTATACATCAACAATATATGCCTCATTTCTTTGCACCAAATTTATTGTAGAGGGTCACGTTACATTAAATTATCTATTGAAAATGGATAGAGTTTATAGGTTTGTTAGACTATATTAACAATTGGGCTTGTAACAATATTTTTTCTTTTGGGAGAGTTAATCGAGTTAATCTATCTGTTGTTTATTTATAGTTAGCTATAAGCTTGCTAATGAGTACTTAATTTCATATCATAACTTTATCATGTTAAAGTGGAATTTGATCAATCTTTTTCAACTCTTGTGTGTTTGTGCTGTGTGTATTCCCTTAGCATTTGGTTCTTCCCGGGCCATATGGTCGATGCTACATATGTTAGGGATTTGACTCCTCTGTATATGTGTTAGACTATGCATGTTGGGATTCTTTTTCCTTAAAACTCCCACCCTTATTAGGGATTACTTTTCCTTCAAAACCCCTATCAGGTATTCTAGGGTTTCATCTACCTTCCAACACTCGAGATACCTATATCCCTAGGTAAATTAAAATATACATTATTAACCCCTTAAAACTAGAAGAAACATATTAACTCTACTTTTGACTTTTTAAAAGATCTCAATATGGATGGGTATATTAAACTATTGCTTAACTAATATACTCCTACATATTTGACATGATAGTTGATTTCCCCTTTGATACTCCAAGCCCCTCTTGAACGAGGTAGTTTATTTCCCAAGAATGCTACAAACCCCTCTTGAAGGTATGAAGCTAAGAAAAATAGGGATAATTAAAGAAAATCTACACAATCATAAAAAACGTAACTTTGTTTGTACCTACCCTTTTTATGTTGTATGCAAGGTTGTTAGTTTCGCAAGGAACATTTTGATCAATACATACACAAATTTTACCAACAAATTTGTAATCCATATTTTGATTCAAAGCCACAATCTTGTATATATAAATGTATACCTTTGGTGTTTGTGTGTGTTTGTTTGCATAAACATTGGTGATTTAAATTAATATTAACGACAACTTAGAATAATAAATACAATGCAAATATACTAAAAAAAATTGGTTAAAAATAATGAAAATTTTGATAACACTATTATATAGTATTTTAAGAGAAAAAAATGTGTAAAAAATCATATAGATTTTGATAATAGAGTTATATAGTATTTTAAAGAATCGTTAACATGTTTTTTTTTTGCAGGTTATTACAAACCATCAAGTGAATATTCAACAGCAATATCCAAATCAAAATTAAATTACAAATTTCAAACTCTACAAATTGCGACTAAAAATTTCAACCTTGCAAACAAAATTGGCCAAGGAGGCTTTGGTTCAGTGTATAAGGTGATCGTCATACTTATTTTATACTATTGATTTTTTAAATACCATATGTGGATAACTTTATCGCATCATTGAACATGATATATTGGACATGTTTGTAGGGCGTTCTACTAGACGGTAGGGAGATTGCTGTGAAGAGACTATTTGCCAACAGAGAACAGAGTGTGAGTGAATTCTTCAATGAAGTGAATCTAATAAGTCAAATTCAACATAAAAACCTTGTCAATCTGCTTGGGTTTAGTGTGGATGGTCCAGAAAAACTCTTGGTCTATGAATACCTTCCCAATAAGAGCCTTGATCGCTTTTTATTCGGTAATTCTTCTTAGTTCTATAAATTTATTTTCATTATAGTCAATGTGCACATGTCAAGCATTGTTATTGCCAAATTGTATTTAAGTTATTTGTGATAGAATTTTACTTTGCAACAGAGAAAAACACGGGCAAATTATTGGATTGGCAGAGGAGGTTTGAGATTATATTAGGAACAGCTGGTGGGCTAGCTTATCTTCACCAAGAATCACATATACGCATTATCCATCGAGACATGAAAGCTAGCAATATTCTATTAGACCAATATTTCAAGCCTAAGATCGCAGATTTTGGGTTGGTTAGACACTTTTCTGAAGATCAAACTCATCTGAGCACAGCAATTGTTGGAACCCGGTGAGAATAAACTAAAGGAAAATAAACATTATTTTTAAAAAAATGTGATTGATACTTATTTTTGTTTTGGCAGAGGTTACATGGCTCCAGAATATCTTGTGCATGGCCATTTGACAGAAAAAGTTGACGTTTATGCTTTTGGGGTGCTAGTTTTGGAGATTATTAGCGGAAAAATGAATATCAATCCTATGCATGCCAATGACATGCCATCTCTCTTGACAATGGTAATGGCCTCAACATAATATACACAATATTCATTTGATCTTCTAAATAAAAAAATTGTGAATATATTTGAAGCTATAATATATGTATGGCGCAGATTTGGAACCATTATCTATCGAGTACTGTTTCAAGCATAATTGATCCCAACATTGAAGAAAATTGTCACGCTGAGGTACTACAAGTTGTTCAAGTGGCTCTCCTTTGCACACAGGCTTCTGCAACACTGCGTCCTTCCATGTCTAAAGTTATAATGTTCCTTACCAGCAAAGACTCAAATCTTCCAACGATTACTCAACCTCCTTTTATAGATGTCAATCATTTAGAATCAAATATTAATGTTGATGTTATGAAAAACTAGTCACAATCAAATAGTAACACAAGTGTTGTACCTACATAAGAAATTTATAATCCAACATTAAACATTGCTTCCTCCCCCACTATTGCAATGTCATTGAATACCATTTCAACTAGCTCTTTTGGTTCGAGATGATAGGGGAAAATGATTCCAAGAAAAGGAATTAGCTAATCCTACATGGTATTGATAGTTATTGATGTATATTATTGATAATGTGGCCGCATATTAACATTTCTTAGTTATTAGAAAGTGTCATTTCTCTATTTAACTTTTATCAACTTTTATTAGAGTGGAATTAATTCAATAGTCTCCAAAGAATGGATTGGAAAAAACTTATGATTTTTATGTAGATATAATATGCATCAATTCAAACTACATTGCAATCGAAACAATATTAAAGGGGAATTAAGTCAATATGAGATTATCTCCCCTTTCATTTTTGTACAAAATTGTGTTTGAATAAGAACCCATGATAAATAAATACAACAATATTACAATCATTCACAAATATATAAATAAACTCGTAAATCAAATAACAAATAGACATTATAACATTGCAATGCATATTTTGAAGTCATTGGATTGCTTAAGAAAGAAATATGGAAACACAAGTATGTTTTATGCAAATGATTAGGTAGACGAAAATGATGCTTAAGGTAAAAAATATAATTTGGTGATAGGTTTTCCTTGAAGCAAATCCATCAAAAGTAGAGGGTCAAAGTGTGAAAATCGCATCTCTATAAGAAATTTATATTATAACACAATGCCTTTTTTTGTAGATTTTAACCTTGTACAATATTTACTGCTAACAGATTTTCAGTAAAAGAACAGAAAAGATACAATGGCAATTACAAGCATTACATAGAGATTTTTCCCCTGGAAACCCAAAACGGGAAAACCAGCATATTCTATATTCATTCATAGTGATACATTGTTTACAGTACAATATACATATAGGAGACAACGGCATCCAAAACCCTAACCCAATGACCTAGATAAGTCAACAACCCTAATTCCTTAACCGGAAATAGAAAACCATCGGCAAAAAACCATGTGTCGAAAAAACGCCCAACAATGGACACGCAAATCGAAGCAACACGAAAAATGAGGCAAAAAATGCAACACATTTCCCACTTGTTTTCTTTGCATGCAGGGGGTTACATGGTTACATAGTCAACAATCCAGGGCAACAATGCCCATGGATCCTCTACACCAAGAGAACTTCTCAGTGCTCACAAATTTTGTTAATGAATCTGCAACATTCTTCAAAGTGTCCACCTTCATCAGCAATAGTTTCTTGTCTTCAACCATGTCTCTCACAAAGTCATATTGAATATCAATATGCTTTGTCTTTGAATGATAAGTTGGGTTCTTCCCCAGAAAAATTGCACTCTGAATGTCACAATCTATCCGTACATCTTTTTGTACCAACCCAATACCTGAACACAATCTCTGTAACCATATTGCTTCCTTACTTTCATGAGTGGTTGCCATGTACTCAACTTCTATAGTTGAAAGTGCCACTACAACCTGTATTTTGCTCATCCATCTTATTGCTCCTCCAAATAGGTTAAACACATAGCCACTTGTAGATCTCCTACAATCCAAATCTCTGGCCTAGTCTGCATCCACAAAGCCATGTATATCCACCACTATGCCCAATCCCAGTCTTCCTTGGTAGCAAAATCCATAGCTAGCAGTGCCATGCAAATACCTGAAAACCATTTTTACTGGTGTCCAATGCTCCTTCCTTGGTTTTGACATATACCTGCTCAAAAATTTCACTGCATGTGCAATGTCTGGTCTAGTACAAACCATTGCATACATCAAACTACCAACTGCACTCACATATGGAACACAAGACATGTCCTCCTCCTCTTCATGTGTCTTGGGACATTGATCCGTAGATAACTTTACACCAACAGAAATAGGAACCTTGACCGGTTTACATTCCTTGTCGAGCTGCAGATATACCATGTAAATCAACATTTAATTGTCAACCCGGGAAGGTAGACTTAGAGGAACCAGCACAGGAAATGTAGGGCTGAAGAGGGGGTTTAAAGGATGCCAAGCTACTCTCTGAACTGCTAAAAGAAACTCACTGGAAAGAGATATTGTACCCTACTTTGCTCTGTACTACTCAGTACTACTCAGTACTAACCGGTACTGTTCTGTATATGCATGTAAAAGATAAACTGAAAACAGCTAAGTTCTTGCTACTTATCACTCCACACAACTCAGCAACCATCCTATGAAACGTTCTATTGTAATCAAATGAAACTCCTTCATCCCATGAGATACCCAAACTAGTTCCTGAATGTTGAGCAG
>JASDQU010099508.1:6574-16978 GCA_032191745.1 Picea mariana
AGAGTCTTCACACAGTTCCTCCATAGGAAACTCCTTTGACATGCACTTCCTTATTGAATATCCATCACTATCTTTGATGGCCTTAACCTTGAGTTAAGTTCAGTTGTTTACCAAATATTCCATAAGGAATACAAACATGCATCTTTGTTATGCATCCAGCTTATTTATCCACGTATATTCCATGTTTTGTTAACGTACATCCATGATGTGATTAACCACATGCATAATTCATAAGCCTATGTGTAGCTACCATAGGTATATTTCATAGGTCACATACATATTTACCTTAAAATCATTCAACTCATGATTGCTCACAATACTTCTCACGTGATCCTCAAAGGAATAATCATGTTGTCTCATATCATGACAACAAAGCATGTTTTCTCATTTACTCTTTCATCTATTTATACTAGCCTTTCCTGAGGGAATGGAACACATTCCGCTCAAGCTATCATTCAAAAAATAACTTTCATGATTTTTCATAATGGAGCCAACCATGCATCCATGGTATTCATTTAATCTTGGCAAGTGCAATTCTTGCCTTACATATCACTCATCTAGGCAGTCACATCGTGCCTTTAGTATACATATACTCTTACATCATACATGTGCATCACTTGGACATTTAATATCATTCATATCTATTTGGTCTTAATATCACTCTTCATATCAAAAAACCTCACAATGCATTAAATTCATGCACTCAAGCATATACAAACATAGCTTAACATTCATCATGCAAGATCATTTCTTGCACCTTTTCCATGTCACTCATACACATGGACATATCAAACTTCCAGATCCTCCTCCCAAGGATCTTACTACCATTCTTATGACAAGTCTCATAGAGACACTCAACACTAAACTTCCCTCTAAGTTGAGAGCTTGCAGTCATATTATTCTTTTAAGCATGTGTGCATATATTTGAATATATGCAGGTGCATTGCTTGCATCTTTTTACCTCATTCGTTCACATTGATATTTTTGTTTTAATATTAGTGTTCTTTAGTGAGAGATTAAAGTCAATCATATGACTAGTCTCACAGTCATAATTCATACTGATGTTTCCCTCTCTACATGGAAATAACAAACAAGGGCCATTGTTTCCCTTTCTACTCTAAAAATCTCCCATAATTCATAATTCAGATGCGTAGTTATTGTATCACTCAAGACGGTAAGATGACCACTTCTATTATCTTCTTCATGCCTCAATTCATTCTTGGTCAATAAATCTCTACAAGGGAATCTTTTCCTAAACTCCCTCTTATATATATCTGAGTATACCAAGCCATACCCATATGGCTACCATCCACCTCTAGATGTCAATATGATCCACTGGTCATCCAAAGGTGTTTTGACACCTCCTTAATTAGACCTTGCATCGGTCTCTCATTAATCCTTATAGTCCTATCTTATTAAGGTAATAGGTAGCAACATTATCAACATTTCATTCTTACTGTTAACTCCTACTGACATAAGGTCATTCTCATCTAAAAGGTCCATTAGTAGACCATATCTTACAACCAACAATAGGTTATAACATGCCTAATTTTCATGTTCAATATTTTTCCATATGCATTCTAGTATATCCTTGTGCACCAATCATTTCACCTATGTCTGCAGTGCAGATATATTCCGCTTGCTTACCTCTTTGCATTCTTATGCATAGACATGCCCCTGAGTTAACATGGATATAGAATCTATTAGCACAACCATGATCTTTTGAACTTGCTTATGTCACCTCATGTCTTACATTAGGGTTGTCCTCGGCCCATAGGACTCCTTTTAACTTTGCAAAGAGGGGATTATCCCAATAGTATTTTTTCAGTTATAACAAGACAAGTAGGTTGATCTCACCTACTCCAATGAGGCCTCTAGACATGGAGAATTGTTCTCCCAATTCCAAATCCTTCATTTAATCAGCACTTTTAATTAACAAAGGCTTCATAATCCTACTTTTTAGGCAATTCCTGCCACCTGTTCAGTCCATTTTCCTTTTGGACTCAAGTACTCCTTAAAAAATGGTTATGCTATTTGCATCCAAGGTTTATTATTAATGCCCCTCAGCATAATCCCACTTTTGTAGGACTGGCTATCATTTCTCCAAAAAAAATGATAGGCGTCTTTTGCCACAATCTAGCATGATTCAATCTCATTGGGTAAAATCCCAACTGGATTTTAATATGCATCCTCTCCTCAAGGAACTTATGCAAATAATTTTCATAGTAATACTCTCAACATGCTCATATTAACCTTGGTAAGCTAGTCTTATGACTCTTCCCCAACCCATCCAGGCCTATGTTTGAATCATGCTCTGCTAGATAGGGTAGGGCAGGGTGCTCTCTCCCTTAAATTTTTATGAGAAATAAAAATAATCACTTGAATCTTTCGTAAGCCCAAGCAGGCCAAGTGTTGTTTCCCACTCTGATACCACTTCATAACACACCTGATCCCTAAGTACCTTTTTAATGGATGGGGCATCAAAATTTCACTTTTCTTAATCATCTTGAATCCTCTTCCCGATATCTCCATCCTCTGTTGCTCATCAAGATATTTCCAACAACTATTACCATGCTCGAATCCAAGCTATGGATTGGAATTTATGCCCTCCCAAATCTCTTCAAGCATCATTGGTCAAGGGCCACATGACACCCACGTGGGTTTGCCTCATTCGTACCATCCCACCGGGCACGGATTCAACCAAGGTTGTCACCCTTTAGCGATGACATGGCCGTTGGAGGGGTGGTTACAGGGATTGTTCCCCGAAGTCCTGGAGTTCCCTAACACTCATGCACCTATGGTGGAAATCCATCCACCGCTATATCCAATGGTTGAGATTATCCCTTGCTTAACACATAGTCTTAATGGATTTCAACGTTCGGCATTGAACGCCTTTTTTTTCTATTTTCATATCCTCTAGAGTCTCAAAACCATGGAATCCTACCATGTGGCTCTAGCCTTCATCCCTTTCAACTTATCCAATATATCACACCCAAACCTCTGAAGTTCCGAAACTCAGACTCCCAAAGGGTCCACACTTACATGTAGTGGCACGTTAAACATAGAGGCAAGGATAGGTAGGTTCGGGCCTTCGATCGACTAACCCCAGTGTTCTAGCTTCCCAAGTTTCCCAAAGTCCTAAAATCCTAGTGCCCTGGGGTATTCCACTAGCTATTAGGCAAAGCAAGCATGTGTCAGGGTGTTAACACGTGGCATAGGGCAAGGATGACACATGGCCCCATCAATGGATGACATGTGTCAAGTTCCAATTGGCATATAAGGTCTGTAAAAGGCACGAATCAAGGTGAAATGTGGCATGTCGAACATGGGTCCACATCACCCTAGGTGATGTCAATGTGCCACATCACTCTAGACTGACAACCTTCGAGAGTCTGTAGCTTCTCCTTTCTGCGAAATCGCTCGGTAATCCGAAGCCCGAACTCCCGCCAGTAACCTCCCAATACCCCTTTTATCCCACATTCGAGATAGTTCCACATAGATCCATAGATATAGGGCCTCCATCGCTTCACGACTTCAGAATTCAGGAGCTTGGTTGTCTAGTTTCCTTTTTACTCCTGGAGTGGTCAACGTCGGACTAACCACAGTCTAGATCCAAAGGTCAGGAGGGATCCCGACGCATCCTTGGATAGATGGTCCTAATTGTTTCAAAACTTTGGAGTTCTGGGGTTTTTCCCATTTAACACTCTTTTCCTCCTCAAGAGGTCAATGTCGAATTGACATGATGTAGATCCAATGGTCAGGGAAGATCCTGAAGCATCCTTGGATCTACGGTTCTCATCACTTCACAAGTTTGACCACTCCTAGAGGGACACCTGTCAACCTGAAACCTACTAGCAATATGCATGKCACATGCTTCAAGTCATTGACATATATTTACTATGTCACAAGACCGACACACATGGCATCACYGTTGCTTGACACGTGGACTCCCACGTGCTCTCAACGTGATACRYGCATCCCCACAATCAAACAGTCGAGAGGGGTCCCAAAGGATCCTTAGATCAACTGCCCACATTACTTCGTGACTCCGGAATTCAGGGGTTTTGGTGGTATAACACCTTTGTTCTCCCAAAGTGTTCAACGTCAGAATGACCACAATGTAGATCCAAGGGTCACGGGAGATCCTGAATACCCTCATATCTACGGCTCGCTTTACTTCGCATCCGAGAAGTGGATCGGGGTTTAATAAGGGTATGAATCCCACGATAACGAGTAAATGACTGCCAACTATCGGTCAACCATCAAGTTACCAGTCCGACTGGTCACCTTCGATGCATTTGGACATTGCAATGTTCATTCACCCCGGAGCTCCGGACTCCCAGAGTCTCGAATAATTAGGTCCTTTTTTAGTGCAGCGAAGGGTTCCATGGACCTAGTCCTATGGAACTTTGTCAAGCTCCAAAGTCTATACTCATAAATATTATCCAATATTTGGTTAAGGTCATGGGCATGAGCCTATGGTCTCTTGGATGACTGGTTTGAAGGAAGCGCCTTCCAATCACTAAAATTTTGTTCTAAAATGGGGAAAAGGTATTTTCAAGGGATCAACGGGATTGTAGAAGTCTCGTAGAGTCTTTCCTGACTCTAGAACTGTGAATTTGATCCTTGGGAAAAATACCTTGAGTATTTTCCAACCATCCCAGAGGCCAAAATTTTCATCTTACAACCATTCAAATGCAACAGTTTATCGAAGAACAATAAGCATTATTACCATCAATTTCAAGCGAGGCACAATTTATCACAATTACAGACATTCAAATCATGCATTTCAATTCTAGTACACAGGATATATGAAATACTTATCTATTATAGTAGATCACCGACCAACTGACTGTGGGTGTTTTCCTTTCCACCCAACCATAGTCTTAGAGGAATTCATTTTTAGCACTTTGGCCACCCCTGTGCCAAGCCATGATATCACTAGGTAAATTTTGAAAATTCTYAGAGATCCTTTATTTTCCATAGCCTCTGTGAGGTTTATCATATGCTCCTTCAGCATCAATCTCGTGACCTTCTGGTGAGGTCATTTTTTCTGCAAACTCTCTGAGATCCTTTCTCATGTTCTCTCCCCTTTAACTAGAACAACTTAATCATTTAGTTCTTCTTCTCAGTTGGGGAGCCTCATGCTCTCTTATTCCTTCTGAATCATATATATCCTCTTCTCTTGTATACCCTCTCCTTTTTCCCCTAGGGGGGTTCTAGACCTATCATGTTTCTTCTGTCAGAAGGAACTTAGTTCATTCTAGGCCTACAGAAAAACTACACTATGTGGTACATCGATCTGACAATTTCTTGTCTCCTCAACCAAACTCTCCATGCTTCCATTCATGGGGGTAGTTGATTGTTCAACCACCAGTCCTTCTTTCATTAACTTATTTTTCCTTGGGATCAAGATGAGGCTTATTATACCAGCAAGGAGAATTTGGGTCATTTTGACATAATGAACCCTCTCTACAATTTCCTCACTCTTTCCTCTAGTGATATCATTGCCAGTAATTCAAGGCTTCACCCCCACGGTCAGTTATTGGCAATCTAAATAATAATACATTTACATTGTTCACATGCCATAGCATGGTAATAATAATTAATGATTAATTACAAGCTGGTGGAAACAGGAGTGTTACAGGGGGTGTGAGGGGAATAACCCATATAGGGACTACCCTCACAAAGAATAAAGAATGAGGACTATCCACAACATTCAGRAGGCTGAAATAGTGAAAGACATGGGAGSAAACATGTTAAGGATTTATGCATCATTGGACAACAAGCAAGAGGAATATCAATCCCCTGTGATTGAAGTGGATGGTAAGATTGACAACCATCCCATAGCAATTTTAATTGATTCTGGAGCTAGCCATAGTTACATAAACTCTAACATTGTTGAAATATTTCACTTGCAAAGGAGTAAGCATAAGCTTGGTTAGTTCAGTTAGCCACATGAGCTAAGAGAAATATCAATTATCTTGTTAAAGATTATTCGATAGACATGAATGGACTCAACACAAAGGTAGATGTAAACTTCATACCATTGAGTTCATATGACTATATAGTTGACATGGATTGGTTGGAAAAACACCATGTTGTCCTAGACTGTTACAATAAGAAAATCACATGTTTTACTGAAGAGGGGAAGCAAGGAAATATTCAAGGCATTCGAAGAGTTGTAGTTTTTAGAGAGATTTCAGCTATGCAGTTGAAAAAGAGTTTCGGGAAGGTATGTCTTATTTTTGTAGCCCGTATGAAAGAGGTAGCCAAAGTTAAAGTGGAAAGCATTGAATACCATCCGATCTTAAGGGATTTTGAAGATGTTTTTAGAGAAATATTGAGATTACCACCAAAGAGATACATTGATTTCTCTATTGATTTGATGTCAGGAGCTACCCGAGTGTCCAATACACCTTACAAAATGGGCACACTAGAATTGAAAGAGTTGCAGATGCAACTTGAAGAATTGTTAAATAAGGGGTATATACGCCCAAGTGTGTCACATTGGGGAGCCCCATTTATTTTTGTAAAGAAGAAATATGGAACATTAAGGCTGTGTATTGATTTCAAATAGCTGAATAAGGTCACCATAAAGAACAAATGTCATTTTCCAAGAATTGATGATTTGTTTGATCAGTTGAAAGGTGCAACAATATTTTTCAAGATTTATTTGAGATCATGCTATCATCAAGTGAGGATAAAGGAATAAGATATTAGAAAGATAGCATTCAGGACAAGATATGGGCATTATGATTTCACGGTAGTTCCATTTGGACTATCAAATGCCCCAGGTTTTTTTATGTCCCTTGTGAATGGAGTGTTCAGGGAGTACCTGAACAAGTTTGTAATTGTATTCCTAGATGATATACTCATATACTCTAAGTCATAAGAGGGACATGAGAAAAAATTGATAATGGTGTTGAAATTTTTAAGAGAGCATAAATCATATGCTAAGCTAGGTAAGTGCATATTTATCAAAAGGAGATTCACTACTTGGGGCATAGAATTTCAACATAAGGAATAACAATGGATCTCGAGAAGATAGAAGCCATTAGAGTATGTTCAATGCCAAGAAATGTCACAGAGGTCATATCTTTCATGGGTATTTCTAATTATTACCGAATATTCATAAAAGTTCTTTCAAAGATTGCAAGACCAATCACTTCTTTGCAAAAGGAATGAAATTTGAATGGAATTCGAAGTGTGAACAGATCTTTCAACAACTTAAGGAAATCTTGATAGGTGCGCCAATATTGAAGATTGCAAATTCAGATGAAGATTGTGTTGTGTGCACTGATGCATGCAAGGAAGGGTTCGGAGGAGTTCTAAGTCAAAAGGATCATGTGGTATGCTATGAATCCACAAAATTAAAAGAGCATGAGAGAAATTATGCTACCCATGACTTGGAGTTAGCAGCAATTGTACATGCATTAAAAATCTGAAGGCATTACCTTATGGAGAAGAAATTTTAACTAAGGACAAACCACTATGGTCTAAAGAATTTGTTTGGACAACCAACATTAAATGCTAAACAAACTAGAAGGTTGGGATTTTTGACTGAATATGACTTTGAAATTAAACATATAAAGGGAAAGGAAAATCAAGTGGTTGATGCACTTAGCAGGAGAGCTTGTGAAGTGCATGTTGAAACCATCAGCATGTATAGGAATGATATGAAAGATAAAATTATTTAAGTTGCAAATTCAGATAAAAAATATTTCAAAATAAAAGAAACATTACAACAAAGAAATTTTCAGAAAACAATAAAAATAAAAATATTTAATTTTTATGAGTTGAAAGAAGATGGAATTCTCATGTACAAAAGAAAAATGTATGTGTCGAATTCCAATGAGCTAAAAAATGCAGTGCTAAAGGAAATACACAATGTGTCATATGTTGGACACCTAGGATATCAGAAGACAATTGCAATGGTAAGAAGCCAATACTGTTGGCCAAGAATGAAGAAGGAAGTGGCTAATTACATAGCCAGATATATAGAGTGCTAGAAGATGAAGAAAAAGCATAGGCATCCAGCAGGGTTGTTACAGCCATTACCCATTCCAGAATGGAAGTGGGAAGTAGTTATGGTTGATTTTATTACAAAACTACCCAAAAAATGAAGAAGAATGATTCCATCATGGTGGTGGTGGATAAATTGACTAAGGCAATGCATTTCATTCCAATGAAGGCAACGCATAAGGCAACAAATATTGTAGAAATTTATATGAAAGAATTTGTCAGGATACATGGAGTGCCTAAGGAAATAGTTTCAGAAAGAGATCCAAAGTTTACTTCAAATTTTTGGAAGGGTTTGTTTAAAGGCTTTGGGACAAATTTAAATCTTAGTACAACATATCACCTAGAGTCAAATGGGAAAATAGAGAGGAATAATAGGGTAATTGAGAACATTCTTAGGATGTATGTGATGGATCATCCATCAAAGTGGGAATATTATATTCATTTAGTTGAATTTTCTTACAATAATGGGTATCATTCATCATTAAAAATGAGTCTGTTTGAAGCATTGTATGGAAAAAAGTGTAACACTCTAGTGAGTTGGGATAATCCAATAGACAGAGGTGTTGTTGGGCCAGATTTGTTAAAAGAAATGCAAGAGCAAATGACAAAGATCAAGCATAATTTAAAAAATTGCCCAAGATAGGAAGAAAAGTTATGTATACAAGAATAGAGTGTTTATATATTTCAAAGTGGGTGAACATGTGTTCTTAAAAGTTAAAACAAAGAGAATTTCACTAAGATTAGGGAGTTTTCCAAAGTTGGAAGCAATATATTGTGGACCTTTTGAAATATTAGAAAAGATAGGGCCAAATGCATACAGGCTAGCATTGTCTGCATCCATGAGAGTGCATAATGCATTCCATGTGTCATTATTAAATAAATATCTGCATGACCCTAACCACATAATTGATTGGAATGTGATCCAGGTGGAGCACGAAGGGGATTTCCAAGTAGAACAAGTATGCATCCTAAACTAGAAAGTCAAAGTGCTCAGGGACAAATACATAGGGATGGTAAAGGTTCAATGGAATTGCTACAGTCCTGAAGATGCTACATGGGAGAATGAAGAAAAATGGGGCAACAATACCCGTAAAGTTTTTACAATTTTGAAGAAAACAGAATGCAAGATTCCATTTTGAGTAGCTAGAGTTTTGGAACCACGTCTCAGAGTCCTATTCAACTACGTTGGGGACCCTGACAAAAGAATGGCTCATTCTTTGGGTTAATCTTGACAAACAATCGGTACATTCCTTGGATTATCCCTCATAAACGAACGGTGCATTCCTTGGGTCGGTGAGTTGAGAGGAATGAGAGATTGTGGTTGGAACTGTTGTCGAAGTTGTGAAAGTATAGAATTTTACTTTCTAAGTATCGTGATGTAAATTTTCATATATGTATATTGGCATAGCGTGCACTGAGGATATCGCACAATTGTAGGGGAGGGGGAATGTAAGATCCCCACTATAATCCCCAATTTAATCAATGATTGATGTAGTTATGATATGTGGCTACATCCAAGCGATGTAATATGTGAATTGTATTTATGAATGTTAATAATAAAATTTGATGTCAACTGCTAAGGGGACATGGACAAATATGGGGGATGAATTAATCCACAAGAGAAGGGAGGGTATGGGATAATTTCTTAGAGGGGTCCAAGTGGGAATTACCCATGTCCATTAATTCACCTACATCTGTAACATCCTCATTTTCAAACCCCAAACTAGCAATGTCTATTGTAAATATAGTATGTGGCCGAGAGCCAAGCGATGTATATTGTAGATGTGATGTATGGTCTGTTAGCGACATTTCTTGTCAGGAGCACAAGAGTATTCAGGATTGCAAATGGCGCGAGGAGCGTTGGGCGTAGCTCACAGGAGAAATCTATTTCGGGCTTAAATCAAGCGAGCAGGCACTTCATTCTTCTGCGGAAAGAAATTCATCAACAGAGCAGAGCAGTGGTTGATGGGTAATTGCAGATTAACCGAGTCACGTCAAGTATAGCGCCTAAAGTTTTAAGGAAGTCAATGGTCAGAATCCTTCAGGAGGCACTCACGAAGTTACGAGGGCCATTGATTGCAAGCAGTTCAAGCGCAGTAGTTATTTCTCGAACTCGGGGTTCATAAGTTCGGAGGGCGGACCATGTCTTTCAATTGCGCGAGATTGTGAGTTGCGAAAAAGTGCCCAGAGGGGGTCAATCGTCGCTAACCATCACGTCTCGGGACTTCGCGAGGGGAGAATGCCAAAGTTTGATACTCCAGCTTGCGAAGCCGTGAGTTGTGAGAGGCATTAGTACCTGGGCTCTAGCCAACGGTTACATGCAGAGAGTGTCGACCAGAAAGGGGGCCCAACCCATATCGCCATCTTGGGGATCGGGAG
>JASDQU010099511.1:5874-21335 GCA_032191745.1 Picea mariana
AATCTGAGCACTGTTGTGACAACATGCCTTTGTCTTTTGACTACACAAGGTCACAACAAAACCATGAATTACAGAGAACAACAATGGGTTAATTTTTCGATGCCAAACTCTCAACCACATATCCCATACTCAATACAACAACATACCAATGATGAACTGCTATTTCGATGAGCACCCAACAAATCTAGAAATGACAGTATTGAGCTAACATAATACTTGCGAAGTATACAATAACTAGAAGGAAACATAATCTCAGCGACTTGGAAATTCTGAAGTAGAAGTTTGATTCACATCTATCAACAATGTCTGTGAGAGTATTAGTAAATTGTGGAAGAAACAAAACATCAAGATATTTTAAAATAAGCATGTTACCAACATCTACGCATTTAATGGAAGCACAGGCTCAATTATTCAATGGTGATTTTGATGGATGCAAAAATATCCATTGACAATCCACATGAGTACTCCATGTTAATAAGATAGGTCAATGACAAACGTAATATTCAACAACAAATACATTTGCATTTCCAAAACAGGTTTTCTTAAATATGCATACATCTATTGCAAAGTTTTATAGGTAAAATTTTCAAATCTGGAAACTAAAACTTCGATTATGCTTAATGGAAAGAAGTCTCTCGAAAATTGTCAAACTGTGTATAGAAAAACAACAAAGGATAAACAAAGTATTTGAATGGTAAATTAAGTGTAATGGGGAAAAGTCACTTATTAGGTTCCCTATCAAATACCCATGCTCATCATCTGGATCAAATAAAGTCTGGTAAAGAGCTCTTGGATTCCTTAGAAACATTGGTTGGTAGGAAGGAATATAACATGATTTTTTTTGTTAACAGAGCTCTTTGATCTAAAAATGTCAAATAACTAAAATATGTTGAAGCACAAACAATTTGAGGTCAATTTGAGATCATTGTTATCATAGTTAGGAAAAGTTTGAGTCAATTAGAGGATGAATATGTAACTTACRATGTAYTGTTAAAAGGTTTTCCCCTAAATATAGTGTATTATTTACATTTAGGCAAATATTTAACATAGTTTAGAATTTGTTATTTCAAATATCATCGTGGAGGAAAAATTGACTATTGAAGATGATGAAATAGCAGATCATGTTTTTCTTCTTCTGAAAATGTAGAACAAACAATAAAAGTACTGAAGAATTGGCTAGCACAATTAATGAAAAGGCACGTTATTATTGTGGAAAGTCAAGGCGTGTTGCTTGGAATTGCAGACTTCATATTGTTGAGTTTTAGTTAAAGGGGAGACAACAAAAGATGAAAATAGTATCATCATCCATGATATTGAGGTAGAATAGGTTGGTGTTTACACTGGTGATGACTAATTGTTTTGATTGGCTTCTTAAATGGTAGTTTCTTAAACACAATCTTTTGACACGGGTAACTTCAAAAGGAGTTTCTTAGCATGCATCATTGTCTAACTGAATACCATTTTCATCGCCAGGGTGATGGCTCCCTAATGGAGCACCAAAGATAGTTCAAGATTTGTTGAAGGAGAAGAACATATAAACTTGTGTTCATGGAATAATAAGTGTTGGACATAACATGTAACTAGGTCACCTACCTAGTGAACCAACGAGCATCCTGATTGATTACACAAATACCTTGGTGGTTGGATGTGGACCCATATAGTTATAGTCCTCTTTTGTTAGACTTTTGGAAATTTGATATTAAGGGGATAAAATCTATTTTTCACGTCAAAAAGGGTTGTGAGAATACTAACAAGAAAAGTGAACTCATGAATAAAAGTGTCAATAATAATGTAAAGACGCCTCCAATTTTAATAGGTCCACCTTATCAATAATTCTTGTATATGTGTATTCTTCCTTTATCTAACATATATGACTGTCATCTAGATCCTCTAAATTTATTTGAGCAATTGAATCATGGACAACATCACATTCAAATCGAGATGATGACTTACGAAAATGAGAATGGACTCCCCAAGTATAGAGAGCAATAGGCAACAATGAGCATGACAATTTGATGGAGATGAAACAACTTGCAAAGATGACCAAAGACTCTCAATTGTAGAGAACAATGCTTCAAATGGAATATTTTGCACAAGTTGTTAAGGTTTATTTCATTTATAATATGATAAGGTAGGAGTGTAATCATGACGGAGAGGATGATGTATCCATAGGTTCTCACTTTCCAATGCACATGGAATACATGGAACAGTTATGTGCTTACTTTTATCATTACACGAACAAAAAAACCATGCTCTTTCCAAGCACAAAGTTATGTCTCAGAGCTTGATACAATTTCAAGTGAGAGTGATCAGAAACAAGGGCACTATGTAGGCTCAACAATCCTTGAGAATTATGAACATCACTGTACAAGTGCAGAAAACCTTGATGATGAAGGCTCTGTTGTGAAAGACTACTTACAAGGCAAGTCATATGATGTTTTACTAGCTCTTTCAGAGGAAGATGAAGAATGGATGTCTGAGAATGAAGAAGTAGAGAATCGGCGTGGCAGGGACAACTTAGATTTGCAAGATAAAGTTGAACAAAACAAGTGTGATGAAGGTGATATTTCTCCTACTGATAATGTTGGGTTAGGCAATCTGGAAAATAATTTTTTGTTTGAGATGTGCTTGTGTAAGAGGGAAAGCTAGCATGCATTAGCTTTCCCCCACGTTGAATGATGTGTGAGATGAGTTTGTGCTTGTGCAAGAGGGAAAGCTAGCACGTGCTAGCTTTCCCCACAATGGAATGATGTTTGAGATGCGTTTGTGCTTGTGCAAGAGGGAAAGCTAGCACATGCTAGCTTTCCCCCACGATGGATTGTGTTGTTCGAGATGTTCTTGTGCTTGTGCAAGAGAGAAAGCTAGCAGGCGCTAGCTTTCCACCATGGTGGAATGATGTTGTTCGAGATGCACTTGTGCTTGTGCAAGAGGGAAAGCTAACATGTTCTAGCTTTCCTTAACGGTGGAATGATGTTGTTTGAGATGTGCTTGTGCTTGTGCAAGAGGAAAGTTTAGCATGTGCAAGCTTTCCTCCATGCTAGAATGATGTTGTTCGAGATGTGCTTGTGTTTGTGAAAGAGGGAAAGCTAGCACACACTAGCTTTTCCCCACAATGGAATGATGTTATTCAAGATGTGCTTGTGCTTCTGCAAGAATGAAAGTTAACATGCACTAGTTTTACCCCATGGAGGAATGATGTTGTTCGAGATGCGTTTGTGCTTGTGCAAAAGAGAAAGCTAGCACATGCTAGATTTCCCCCATAGTGGAATGATCTTGTTCGAGATGCGTATATGCTTGTGTAATATGTTCGAGATACGCTTGTGCTTATGCAAGAGGGAAAGCCTTTCCCCAACACTGGAATGATGTTGTTCGAGATGCGCTTGTGCTTGTGCAAGAGGGAAAGCTAGCACGCACTAGCTTTCCCCCATGGTGGAATGATGTTGTTTGAGATGCACTTGTGATTGCGCAATAGAGAAAGCTAGCACACACTAGCTTCACCCCAAGGTGGAATGATGTTATTCAAGATGTGCTTGTGCTAGGGGGAAAGCTAGCACATGCTAGCTTTCCCCCACATTGAATGATGTTGTTTGAGATGAGCTTGTGCTTGTGCAAGAGGGAAAACTAGCTCATGTTAGCTTTCCCCCACGATCGAATGATGTTTGAGATGTGCCTATGCTTATGCAAGAGGGAAAGTTAGCATGCGCTAGCTTTCCCCCACGGTGGAATGATGTTGTTCGAGATGTGCTTGTGCTTTTGCAAGAGGGAAAGCCAACATAAACTAGCTTTCCCCCATGGTGGAATGATGTTGTTTGAAATGCACTTGTGCTTGTTAAAGAGGGAAAGCTAGCACACACTAGATTTCCTTGACGGTGGAATGATGCTGTTCAAGATGAGATTATTCTTGCGCAAGAGGGAAGACTAGCATGTGCAAGCTCCTCCATGCTAAAATGATGTTGTTCGAGATGTGCTTGTTTGTACAAGAGGCAAATCTAGCACACGTTAGCTTTCCCCTGCAATGGAATGATGTTGTTCAAGATGCACTTGTGCTTCTGCAAGATGGAAAGCTATCATGCGCTAGTGTTACCCCACAAAGGAATGATGTTGTTCGAGATGTGCTTGTGCTTGTGCAAGAGAGAAAGCTAGCATGCACTGGCTTCCACTTGCAACGAAATGATGATGTTCGATAGGCGTATATGCTTGTGTAAGAGAGAAAGATAGCATGTGCTAGCTTACCCCCATGGTGGGATGCTTTTCGAGATGAGTTGGTGCTTGTTCAAGAGGGAAAGCTAGCATGTGCTAGCTTTCCCCTAGGTTGGAGTGATGTTGTTCAAGATGCGTTTGCACTTGTGCTTATGAAAGAGGGAAAGCTAGCTTGCGTTATCATTTTCCTACGATGGAATCATGTTGTTCGAGATGTGCTTGTGCTTGTGCAAGAGGGAGAGCTAGCATGCGCTAGCTTTTCCCCACGATGGGATGTTGTTGTCCGAGATGAGCTCGTGTTTGCACATTAGGGAAAGCTAGCATGCGCTAGCTTTCCCCCACGGTGGGATGATGTTGTCCGAGATGAGCTCGTGTTTGCACATTAGGGAAAGCTAGCACACGCTAGCTTTCCCCTAGGGTGGGATGATGTTGTCTGAGATGAGCTTGTGCTTGTGCAAGAGGGAAAGCTATCACGCACTAGCTTCCCCCACAGTGGGATGATGTTGTCTGAGATGAGCTCGTGCTTGTGCAAGAGGGAAATCTAGCACGCGCTAGCTGTTCCTACTGGTGGGATGATGTTGTTCGAGATGCACTCCTACTTGTGCAAGAGGGAAAGATAGCAAGCCTAATGGTGGGATGATGTTGTTCGAGATGTGCTCCTACTTGCGCAAGAGGGAAAGCTAGAATGCATTAACTTTCCACCACGGTGGGTTGATATTGTTTGCGATGCGCTCCTGCTTGTGCAAGAGGGAAAGCTAGGGTGTGCTAGCTTTCCCCCATAGATGGATGATATTGTTCAAGATGCGCTCTAGCTTGTGCAAGAGGGAAAGCTAGCATGCACTAGCTTTACCCCAAGGTGGGATGATGTTTTTCAAAATGTGCTCCTACTTGTGCAAGAGGGAAAGCTAGCATGCGCTAGCTTTCCCCCATGATGGGATGATGTTTGAGATGTGCTCCTGCTTGTTCAAGATGGAATCTAGCACACACTAGATTTCCCTTATGGTTGGATGATGTTGTTCAAGATGTGCTTGTGCTTGTGCAAGAGGGAAAACTAGCGAATGCTAGCTTTCCCCCACGGTGGAGTGATTTTGTTCAAGATGCACTTGTGCTTGTGCAAGAGGGAAAGCTAGCATGCCCCACGGTGGAATGATGTTTGAGATGCATTTGTGCTTGTGCAAGAGGGAAAACTAGCACGTTCTAGCTTTGCTAGCTTTCCCCCACGGTGGCATGATGTTTTTCAAGATGCACTTGTGCTTGTGCAAGAGGGAAAGCTAGCATGTGCTAGCTTTCTCTCACCGTGGAATGATGTTGTTTGATATGTGCTTGTGCTTTTGCAAGAGGGAAAGCTAGCAGGCACTAGATTTTCCCCATGGTAGAATGATGTTGTTTGAGATGCGCTTGTGCTTGTGCAATAGAGAAAGCTGACACACACTAGCTCCCCCCCATGGTGGAATGATGTTGTTCGAGATGCGCTTGTGCAAGAGGGAAAGCTAGCACACGTTAGCTTTCCCCCACATTGAATGATGTTTGATATGAGCTTGTTCTTTTGCAAGAGGGAAGCTAGCACATGCTAGCTTTCCCCCATGGTGGAATGATGTTTGGGATGTGTCTGTGCTTGTGCAAGAGAGATAGCTAGCATGTGCTAGGTTTCTGCCATGGTGGAATGATGTTGTTCGAGATGTTCTTATGCTTGTGCAAGAGGTAGTGCTAGTAGGCACAAGTTTTCCCCCACGGTGGAATGATGTTGTTCGAGATGCACTTGTTCTTGTGCAAGAGGGAAAACTAGCATGCACTAGCTTTCCTTGACAGTGGAATGATGTTGTTTGAGATGTGCTTGTTCTTCTGTAAGAGGGAAAGCTAGCACGCACTAGCTTTCCCCCATGGCAGAATGATGTTGTTTGAGATGTGCTTGTGCTTGTGCAATAGGGAAAGTTGACACGCATTAGCTCCCCCCCATGGTGGAATGATGTTGTTCAAGATGCGCTTGTGCAAGAGGGAAAGCTAGCACGTGCTAGCTTTCCCCCACATTGAATGATGTTTGATATGAGCTTGTGCTTTTGCAAGAGGGAAAGCTAGCACGTGCTAGCTTTCCCCCACGGTGGAATGATGTTTTGGGATGTGCCTGTGCTTGTGCAAGAGAGATAGCTAGCATGCGCTAGGTTTCTGCCATGGTGGAATGATGTTGTTCGAGATGTGCTTATGCTTGTGCAAGAGGGAGTGATAGTAGGCACAAGATTTCCCCCACAATGGAATGATGTTGTTCGAGATGCACTTGTGCTTGTGCAAGAGGGAAAACTAGCACGCACTAGCTTTCCTTGATGGTGGAATGGTGTTGTTTGAGATGTGCTTGTTCTTTTGTAAGAGGGAAAGATAGCACACGCTAGCTTTCCCCCATGGTGTGATGATGTTTGAGATGCGCTTGTGCTTGTGCAAGAGGGAAAGCTAGCATGTGCTAGCTTTCCCCAACACTAGAATGATGTTGTTCGAGATGCACTTGTGCTTATGCAAGAGGGAAAGTTAGCACGCACTAGCTTTCCCCCATGGTGGAATGATGTTGTTCGAGATGCACTTTTGATTGCGCAATAGGGAAAGCTAACACACACTAGCTTTCCCCCACATTGAATGATGTTGTTTGAGATGAGCTTGTGCTTGTGCAAGAGGGAAAACTAGCTCATGTTAGCTTTCCCCCACGGTCAAATGATGTTTGAGATATGCCTATGCTTATGCAAGAGGGAAAGCTAGCATGCACTAGCTTTCCCCCATGGTGGAATGATGTTGTTTGAGATGTGCTTGTGCTTTTGCAAGAGGGAAAACCAACATAAACTAGCTTTCCTCCACAGTGGAATGATGTTGTTCAAGATGCACTTATGCTTGTTAAAGAGGAAAAGCTAGCACACACTAGATTTCCTTGACGGTGGAATGATGTTGTTCAAGATTAGATTATTCTTGTGCAAGAGGGAAGACTAGCATGTGCAAGCTCCTCCATGCTAAAATGATGTTGTTCGAGATGCACTTATTTGTACAAGAGGCAAAGCTAGCACGCGCTAGCTTTCCCCCACAGTGGAATGTTGTTGTTCAAGATGTGCTTGTGCTTCTGCAAGATGGAAATCTATACTACGCTAGTTTTACCCCATGGAGGAATGATGTTGTTCAAGATGTGTTTGTGCTTGTGCAAGAGAGAAAGCTAGCATGCACTAGCTTCCACCCGCAGTGAAATCATGTTGTTCGATATGTGTATATTCTTGTGTAAGAGAGAAAGCTAGCATGCGCTAGCTTACCCCCATGGTGGGATGATTTTCGAGATGCGTTGGTGTTTGTGCAAGAGGGAAAGCTAGCATGCGCTAGCTTTCCCCTAGGTTGGAGTGATGTTGTTCAATATACGTTTGTGCTTGTGCTTATGAAAGAGGGAAAGCTAGCTTGCGTTATCATTTTTCTATGGTGGAGCTAGCTTGCGTTATCATTTTTCTATGGTGGAATCATGTTGTTCGAGATGTGCTTGTGCTTATGCAAGAGGGAAAGCTAGCATGCGCTAGCTTTCCCCCACGTTGGGATGATGTTGTCCGAGATGAGCTCGTGTTTGCACATTAGGGAAAGCTAGCACGCGCTAGCTTTCCCCTAGGGTGGGATGATGTTGTTCGAGATGTGCTTGTGCTTATGCAAGAGGGAAAGCTAGCATGCGCTAGCTTTCCCCCACGTTGGGATGATGTTGTCCGAGATGAGCTCGTGTTTGCACATTAGGGAAAGCTAGCACGCGCTAGCTTTCCCCTAGGGTGGGATGATGTTGTCCGAGATGAGCTTGTGCTTCTGCAAGAGGGAAAGTTAGCACTCACTAGCTTCCCCCATGTTGGGATAATGTTGTCTGAGATGAGCTCATGCTTGTGCAAGAGGGAAATCTAGCACGCTCTAGATTTTCCCACTGGTGGGATGATGTTGTTCGAGATGCACTCCTGCTTGTGCAAGAGGGAAAGCTAGCACACCTAATGGTGGGATGATGTTGTTCGAGATGCGCTCCTACTTGCACAAGAGGGAAATCTAGAATGCACTAACCTTCCCCCACGGTGGGATGATATTGTTCGCGATGCACTCCTGCTTGTGCAAGAGGGAAAGCTAGTGTGTGCTAGCTTTCCCCCACGGATGAATGATGTTGTTCAAGATGCGCTCCTGCTTGTGCAAGAGGGAAAGCTAGCGTGCACTAGATTTCCCCCAAGGTGGGATGATTTTTTTCGAAATATGCCCCTACTTGTGAAAGAGGGAAAGCTAGCATGTGCTAGATTTCCCCCACAATGGGATGGTGTTTGAGATGTGCTCCTGCTTGTTCAAGATGGAAGTCTAGCACGCACTAGATTTCCCTCATGGTTGGATTATGTTGTTTGAGATGCGCTTGTGCTTGTGCAAGAGGGAAAACTAGTGCATGCTAGCTTTCCCCCACAGTGGAGTGATGTTGTTCAAGATGCACTTGTGCTTGTGCAAGAAGGAAAACTAGCATGCACTAGCTTTCCCCCATGATGGAATGATGTTTGAGTTACATTTGTTCTTATGCAAGAGGGAAAATTAGCACGTGATAGCTTTTCCCCACGGTGGCATGGTGTTTTTCGAGATGCACTTGTTCTTGTGCAAGAGGGAAAGCTAGCACGCGCTAGCTTTCTCCCACAGTGGAATGATGTTGTTCGATATGTGCTTGTGC
The DNA here is from genome assembly GCA_032191745.1 of Picea mariana. Classification (NCBI taxonomy): domain Eukaryota; kingdom Viridiplantae; phylum Streptophyta; class Pinopsida; order Pinales; family Pinaceae; genus Picea; species Picea mariana. The sequence goes on from JASDQU010099511.1 coordinate 14,759, forward strand.
TTTTGCAAGAGGGAAAGCTAGCACGCACTAGCTTTCCCCATGGTAGAATGATGTTGTTTGAGATGCGCTTGTGCTTGTGCAATAAGGAAAGTTGACACGCACTAGCTTCCCCCATGGTGGAATGGTGTTGTTCGAGATGCGCTTGTGCAAGAGGGAAAGCTAGCACACGTTAGCTTTCCCCCACATTGAATGATGTTTGATATGAGCTTGTGATTTTGCAAGAGGGAAAGCTAGCACATGTTAGCTTTCCCCCACGGTGGAATAATGTTTGGGATGTTCCTGTGCTTGTGCAAAAGAGAAAGCTAGCATGTGCTAGTTTTTTGCCATGGTGGAGTGATGTTGTTCGAGATGCGCTTATGCTTATGCAAGAGGGAGTGCTAGTAGGCACAAGCTTTCCCCCACGGTGGAATGATGTTGTTCGAGATGCACTTGTGCTTGTGCAAGAGGGAAAACTAGCATGCACTAGCTTTCCTTGACGATGGAATGATGTTGTTTGAGATGTGCTTGTTCTTGTGTAAGAGGGAAAGCTAGGACGCGCTAGCTTTCCCCCATGGTGGGACGATGTTCGAGATGTGCTTGTGCTTGTGCAAGAGGGAAATCTAGCATGCGCTACCTTTTCCTAACATTGGAATGATGTTGTTCGAGATGCGCTTGTGCTTGTGCAAGAGGGAAGGCTAGCATGTGCTAGCTTTCCCCCATGGTGGAATGATGTTGTTCGAGATGCACTTGTGATTGTGCAATAGGGAAAGCTAGCACGCACTAGCTTCACCCCATGGTGGAATGATGTTATTCGAGATGTGCTTGTGTTAGGGGGAAAGCTAGCACATGCTAGCTTTCCCCCACATTGAATGATGTTGTTTGAGATGAGCTTGTGCTTGTGCAAGAGGGAAAACTAGCTTGTGTTAGCTTTCCCCCACAGTCGAATGATGTTCGAGATGTGACTATGCTTATGCAAAAGGGAAAGCTATCATGCACTAGATTTCCCCCACGATGGAATGATGTTGTTCGAGATGTGCTTGTGCTTTTGCAAGAGGGAAAGCCAACATAAACTAGATTTCTCCCATGGTGGAATGATGTTGTTCGAGATGCACTTGTGCTTGTTAAAGAAGGAAATCTAGCACACACTAGATTTCCTTGACGGTGGAAGGATGTTGTTCAAGATGAGATTATTCTTGTGCAAGAGGAAAGGCTAGCATGTGCAAGCTCCTCCATGCTAAAATGATGTTGTTCGAGATGCACTTGTTTGTACAAGAGGCAAAGCTAGCACGTGCTAGCTTTCCCCCACAGTGGAAAGATGTTGTTCAAGATGCACTTGTGCTTCTACAAGATGGAAATCTATCCTGCGCTAGTTTTACCCCACGGAGAAATGATGTTGTTCGAGATGTTCTTGTGCTTCTATAAGAGAGAAAGATAGCATGCACTAGCTTCCACCCACAATGAAATGATGTTGTTCGATATGTGTATATGCTTGTGTAAGAGAGAAATCTAGCATGCGCTAGCTTACCCCCATGGTGGGATGATTTTTGAGATGCGTTGGTGCTTGTGCAAGAGGGAAAGCTAGCATGCGCTAGCTTTCCCCTAGGTTGGAGTGATGTTGTTCAAGATGCGTTTGCGCTTATGCTTATGAAAGAGGGAAATCTAGCTTGCATTATCGTTTTCCTACGGTGGAATCATGTTGTTTGAGATGTGCTTGTGCTTGTGCAAGAGGGAAATCTAGCATGCGCTATATTTCCCCCATGGTGGGATGATGTTGTCTGAGATGAGCTCGTGTTTTCACATTAGGGAAAGCTAGCATGTGCTAGCTTTCCCTTAGGGTGGGATGATGTTGTTTGAGATGATCTTGTGCTTGTGCAAGAGGGAAAGCTAGCACACACTAGCTTCCCCCACGGTGGGATGATGTTGTCCGAGATGAGCTCGTGCTTGTGCAAGAAAAAAATCTAGCACATGCTAGCTTTTCCCACTGGTGGGATGACGTTGTTCGAGATGCACTCTTGCTTGTGCAAGAGGGAAAGCTAGCACGCCTAATGGTGGTATGATGTTGTTCGAGATGCACTCCTTTCTTGCGCAAGAGGGAAAGATAGAATGCACTAACTTTCCCCCATGGTGGGATGATATTGTTCGCGATGCACTCCTGCTTGTGCAAGAGGGAAAGCTAGTGTGTGCTAGCTTTCCCCAACAGACGGATGATGTTGTTCAAGATGCGCTCCTGCTTGTGCAATAGGGAGAGATAGCATGCTCTATCTTTCCCCCAAGGTGGGATGATGTTTTTCGAAATGTGATCCTACTTGTGCAAGAGGGAAAGCTAGCACATGCTAGCTTTCCCCCACGATGGGATGATGTTTCATATGTGTTATTTCTTGTTCAAGATGTAAATCTAGCACGCACTAGATTTCCCTCATGGTTGGATGATATTGTTCGAGATGCGCTTGTGCTTGTGTAAGAGGGAAAACTAGCACATGGTAGCTTTCCCCCACAGTGGTGTGATGTTGTTCAAGATGCACTTGTGCTTGTGCAAGAGGGAAAGCTAGCATGCGCTAGCTTTCCCCCACGGTGGAATGATGTTTGAGATGCATTTGTGTTTGTGCAAGAGGGAAAGCTAGCACGTGCTAGCTTTGATGGCTTTCCCCCACGGTGGCATGATGTTTTTTGAGATGCACTTGTGCTTGTGCAAGAGGGAAAGCTAGCACACGCTAGCTTTCTCCCACGGTGGAATGATGTTGTTCGATATGTGCTTGTGCTTTTGCAAGAGGAAAATCTAGCACGCACTAGCTTTCCCCCATGGTAGAATGATGTTGTTTGAGATGTGCTTGTTCTTGTGCAATAGGGAACGCTGACATGCACTAGCTTTTCCCCATGGTAGAATGATGTTGTTCGAGATGCGCTTGTGTGAGAGGGAAAGCTAGCATAGCTTTCCCCCACATTGAATGATGTTTGATATGAGCTTGTGTTTTTTCAAGAGGGAAAGCTAGCACGTGTTAGCTTTCTCCCATGGTGGAATGATGTTTGGGATGTGCCTGTGCTTGTGCAAGAGAGAAATCTAGCATGCACTAGTTTTCTGCCATGGTGGAATGATGTTGTTTGAGATGCACTTATGCTTGTGCAAGAGGGAGTGCTAGTAGGCGCAAGATTTCCCCCATGGTGGAATGATGTTGTTCGAGATGCACTTGTGCTTGTACAAGAGGGAAAAATAGCACACACTAGCTTTCCTTGATGATGGAATGATGTTGTTTGAGATGTGCTTGTTCTTATGCTAGAGGGAAGGCTAACATGTGCAAGTTTTCGTCCATGCTAGAATGGTGTTGTTTGATATGCGCTCATGTTTGTGAAAGAGGGAAAGCTAGCACACTCTAGCTTTCCCCCACAGTGGAATTATGTTGTTCAAGTTGTGCTTGTGTTTCTGCAAGATGGAAAGCTAGCATATGCTAGTTTTACCCCACAAAGGAATGATGTTGTTCGAGATGCACTTGTGCTTGTGCAAGAGAGAAAGCTAGCACACACTAGCTTTACCCCATAGTGGAATGATGTTGTTCAAGATGAGTATATGCTTGTGCAAGAGAGAAAACTAGCACGCACTAGCTTTCCCCCATGGTGGGATGATGTTCGAGATGCATTTGTGCTTGGCGTGTTAGCTTTCCCCCACGGTGGAACGATGTTGTTCGATATGTGCTTGCGTTTGTACTTATGCAAGAGGGAAATATAACATGCACTATCTTTTTCCCACGATGGAATGATGTTGTTCAAAATGCGCACACGCTTGTGCAAGAGGGAAATTTAACATGTGCTAGCTTTCCCCCATGGTGGAATAATGTTGTTCAAGATGCATTTGTGCTTGTGCAAGAGGAAAAGATAGCATGCATTGGCTTTCCCCATGGTAGAATGATGTTGTTCAAGATGCGTTTGTGCTTGTGCAAGAGGAAAAGTTAACAAGCGCTAGCATTCCCCCATGGTGTAATGATGTTGTTCGAGTTGCGCTTATGCTTGTGCAAGAGGGAAAGCTAGCATGCTATAGCCTTCCCCCATGGTGGAATAATGTTGTTCGAGATGCGCTTGTGCTTTTGCAAGGGGGAAAGATCACACACACTAGATTTCCCCCACAATGGAATGATATTGTTCAAGATGCACTTGTGCTTTTGCAAGAAGGAAAGCTACCACATGTCAGCTTTCCCCCACAATGGAATGATGTTGTTCGAGTTGCATTTATACTTGTGCAAGAGAGAAATCCAACAAATGCTAACTTTTCTCCACAGTGGAATGATGTTGTTCGAGATGCACTTGTGTTTGTGCAAGAGGGAAATCTAGCACGTACTAGCTTTCCTCCATGGTGGAATAATATTGTTCCAGATGAGATTGTGCGTGTGCAGGAGGGAATGCTAACACACCCTAGATTTCCTTCACAGTGGAATGATGTTGTCTGAAATGCGCTTGTGCTTGTGCAAGAAGGAAAGATAGCATGTGCTAGTTTTCCTTCACAGTAGAATGATTTTGTATGAAATGCATTTCTTCTTGTGTAAGAAGGAAAGCTAGCATGTGTTAGAATTCCTACACAATGGAATGATGTTGATTGAAATGCACTTTTTCTTGTGCAAGAAGGAAAGCTAGTATGCACTGGTGTTCCTCCACAGTGGAATGATGTTCGAAATGCGCTTCTTCTTGTGCAAGAAGGAAAGCTAGCATGCACCAATGTTCCTCCATAGTGGAATGATGATGTTTGAAATGTGCTTTTTCTTGTGCAAGAAGGAAAGTTAACATGTGTTAGCTTTGCTCCATAGTGGAATGATGTTTTTCAAAATGCATTTGTTTTGTTTAAGAAGGAAAACTATCACGCACTAGCTTTCCTCCATAGTGAAATGTTGTTGTTTGAAATGCGCTTGTGCTTGTACAAGAAAGAAACCTAACACGCGTTAGCTTTCCTCCACAATGGAATGTTGTTGTTCAAATTGCGTTTGTTCTTGTGCAATAAGGAAACCTAGCACGCAATAGCTTTCCTCCATAGTGGATTTTTGTTTGAAATGTGCTTGTGTTTGTGAAAGAAGGAAAACTAGCACACTCTAGCTTTCTTCCACAATGGAATGTTGTTGTTCGAAATGTGTTTGTGCTTGTGCAAGAAGGAAAACTAGCATGCACTAGCTTTCCTCCACAATGGAATGTTGTTTTTTGAAATACACTTGTGCATGTGCAAGAAGGAAATTTAGCACACGCTAGCTTTCCTCCATCGTGGAGTGATGTTGTTTGAAATGCGCTTGTATTTGCTCCACCGTGGAGTGATGTTGTTCAAAAGTTATCATGCGTTAGCTTTCCCACAATGTACTGATGTTGTTTGAGATGTGCTTACGCTTTTGCAAAAGGGAAAGCTAGCATGCACTAGCTTTCCCTGATGTTGGAGTGATGTTGTTTGAGATGCGTTGGTGCTTCTGCAAGAGGGAAAGCTATCGCTAGCTTTCCCCCACGGTGGAATGATGTTGTTCGAGAAGAACTTGTGCTTGTGAAGAAGGGAAAGCTAACACATGCTAGCTTTCCCCCATGGTTGAATAATATTGTTCGAGAAATGCTTGTGCTTGTGCAAGATGGAAATTTAGCACGCGCTAGATTTCCTCCATGGTGGAATGGTGGGATTTGAACCTGGGTGGAGAGGATAACAATTATTCTTTCAATGGCTCGAGCTAGACCCAATCGATTAGTCCAAACCAAGCTACTTCTAAAAATTTTCCATTTATTGCCACAATCTATTCTACAAATATGTTGTTGTTGAAAAAACTTTTGTCCAATATCTTCTATCATGTTGACTTTAAACTAGTATGCATATAAATCCAACATTGTTCTKTTCTTCCTCCCATAACACCATTTTGCTGAGAGGAATATGGAGTTGTAAATTGCCTCATTATGCTATCTTTCTTGCAAAATAACTTGAGGGCTCAAGCTACTTTTCAACCATTGCTTGAAATTGTGGAAAAACATTAAATGCATCAACCATTTTAGAGTAATAAATACAAGTTTTTCTGCTAAAAGCATCAAGGAAATCTCTAAAAAAATTCATCCCACCAACATATTCTACATATTTAAGACTGCACCATTGCTTGAAATTGTGGAAAAACATTAAATGCACCAACCATTTTAGAGTAATAAATACAAGTTTTTTTGCTAAAAGCATCAAGGAAAGCTCTAAAAAAATCCATCCCACCAACATATTCTACATATTTAAGACTGCAAATATCACTGTGCACTAAATCTAGAACCCCACATTCTAGTGTAGACATTGTGCCTTCTAATTTGCTTGTCAATTGCACAATATTCATGAGTCCAAATTAGAATCATTTTTTTTGGCTCATCATCCCATTTACCATGCTTTTCATTTTCATTTCTAATAGAGTTTTGGCATTCACATGAATAAACCTCTAATGACATTAGTCCACAAACTATTTTCTATAATAGATGATGCAACTTATAAATTTAACTTTAAAACATATAAATTCCCTTCTTAGGAGCATGTAAATGAACATTCCTTGCTTGGTTCTTCACAATGCCAATTTTTTTAGTGGAATTTAACATTCTAGCCCAAATCTATTATTTTTGCAATAGA
>JASDQU010099515.1:1061-21301 GCA_032191745.1 Picea mariana
TGAGGTACAAACACCTATTGAAACAATGGGTACCCAAGGAACTGCTAGAGTTGGACACCAAATTCTGTGTTAATGAGAGGATGTATCACATTGCTCCGTCATCCATCCATGGCCTTGGTTTATTCTCCATGGATGACATAAAGGTAAAATATGGTGGATTGGTTGAATTGTTTGAGTATGTTGGATCATGTTACACTTATGGAGTATGGTTGAGGCTGGTCCAGTATATGCCTAGTATGTGGAAATACACACTCGCCGCAAATTATATACAACTGAAATACAGTAATAAAAATAAAGGAGCGACTATGTATATTGATGGAAGGCCAAAGGCATCGAGGAATATTGCAGGTCTTATAAACAATACAAGGCCTGGGACGACAAGAAAGGAACCTAATTGCATTTTTGAGGAGCGTGAAGGTAATAGGATATTTTTATGTGCGGTGAAAATAATAATGGTAGACAAAGAGTTGCTGTTCAATTACAATCTGAATCGAGTCGAACCAGGAACGTCTTCTTTTGCTACGGTACAAAACCCATTATACCCAAACTTAAAAAGGGATTACTTAATTTGTGAATGTTTCATTTGTGACGAAATTTTATTTTATTTCTGAATGTTCCATTTGCTAATTTTTGCTCGATGTTTCATTTCCAAATATTTTCTAATTTGTATGTGTGAATGTTTCATTTGATAATATTTTCCAATATTCCATTATTTCATATATTTTTTTGTCAATATTTCTTGCATGTACTAACATTCTTCTTGAAATTCTGCCAAAGTGGTGATCGGGGAAAAGGCCCTGAGCCTGGAAAAGGTGTTGATCGGGGCAAAGGCCCTGTTCCTAGCACCACATCAACCGAAAATGATGAATATATAAGCGATGAAGAGATATTTGATTCTAGAGACCCCTTGCACACAATAGAATTGTCCCTAAGAAAGGCCAATAGGGAATTCTGGGATTTGGTCACTGCTGGGCCGAAAACAGATGAGGATTTCATGGGGATAGCTGAATTACACATTAAGATAGCAAATTATGGTGTAATTCATGTCATCTAACAATATTTTGTAATTTGATATATGCAATTAACACATATTTCTCATTGTAGAATTTTGTGAGATCGATGAGAGGGGAAGGGGAAGGTCCTGGTAGCAACAACATGACTGCAACAATGAACCTGCATGGCCACATAGCCATGAGGATATTTTCCACCCCAAGTGTGCCACTTGAGACCGATTCTATACCTTCTAGGGGTGATGCCACGCCCCCACAACACACGCCAGATCGTGCAGGTGGTGTACATGATCATGGAACTGATCACTCTTCCATTGATTTTTACCCTGTGCTACATGTATCCAAAGCATAGAAACAACCACAATATCATTTTTGGTCGACCAGGACATGGTTCCTCTAAAAATAGTACAACTACCAGGTATTTAATATATGTCTTTATCGAGATTCCTGTTATATAATTGTTTAAACAATCACATATCAATGAGATTTAAATTACTAATGATGACGATGTTTTACAGGAAACAATGTGTTCTACAATAGTTTGCATGACTATGCATTAGAAATTTTTGGGTCGACCATTCGACTATGATGGAATCAAAAAAATTCCAAACTGAAAAACCTTCTTATCTCTAGACTGGTTGGCGAGTTTGGTGACTCGTTCAATAAGCCGAAAGTCCTAAAAAGGACTAGCAAGCATTTGAAACATGTTAGAGAGGCGTATAGGAATAAATTAGTACATGAACCCAAGTGTGAACGCCCTTTGGTTGTCCCCGTGAGGGAGTGGAAATAAATTATTCTTGATGCAAGAGAATTAGTGATGAAAGCACAAGGGAAGAAACCACCTGGCCCTGGAAGGTAAGAGGTGTTTTCAATTTACTATGATGGTCTTTTGTTTACTTTACGAGGAAAACAATCAATATCTAACATATTTCAAAATATTGCGTAGACTCCAAGACACTTCCAAGGTAACAAAGGCAAGACATGACAAACACGACCAACATAAACTGGGCCAAGGTGGTTACGGGAGATTGAAGGCACGGGTTGTAAGTGCCTAAACATTAAATTTTTTTTTTTATCGTTGTCACAAAATATGTAATTCATTGCAACTAGTGACTAATGATTTTGATATTGCTCAATGCAGGGGGATTTGTTCAATGACGAAGCCACAGAAGAAGATCTAAAGGTTGGGTTCATGCAGGGTTTTGATGGCGTGGTGGTGCAACGAAGAAGCTTGGGGAAATCACCATGTGTCTCTCTGGAGGACATGGTAAATAAAATAAAATTAAAAAATTGTCGATTAGTTTTTACTCATTGATTACTTGTAATGTAAAATATATTTTTATTCATTTAAAATGTAAAATAATGTGTGTCTTTTCCACATTCGCAGGAGAGTAACAATGCTACCAATGCTCTTGATGTACCCGATGAACCACATCCTGACCCCCATATTGATTCAAGCGCTGTTGCCGAAGGACCATTACATAGTGGTATGTGCACATTTTTAGTTTTTTTCCATTTTTCAATGAATATTAATATTTAGGGTATATTCTGTACTAAATACTTATATTGTTTCATATGACAGAGTGTGTAGATGCTGATCGAGAGTGGAGATCAACAAGCGCAGAAACAACAACATGACCACCAACTACTGTTTCTATTGCACCGACTAATCCAGGTATAAAACATTGTAATTGAATCTGTATTAATTAAATTTCCCTAAGAACAATGAATACCAATATCACTTGAATTTTTGTTGTTGTTGCAGCAATGGATGCCCATGCACATGCTCAACCTCTGCGCCGAAATACTAGAAGTTCATCATGGCATGAGGTGTTGAGTATTGATGATGCAACACTTCAAGAAGGCCCAATAACTATGGGGGATTAGTTAAATTATGATGATGACTTAATCTATGCTTTCATGGAGACCAAGAAGAAGAAGAAGAAGAAGAAGAAGAAGAAGAAAAAATGATTAGACATTTTATTATTAATATAAATCCAATATATTTCTGGTCCAATGTAATGTATTTTGTTTTCCTACATGTCATGAATGTTATTTGCTTTCATGTTTTTTGTTTTAGCACATGGTGATGAATGTTTTTTGCTTACATTTAATGTTACTGTCATTTCTAATTATAGTTTTAAAATATAGATAGATTGGGTATGGGGAAATGAGAGTGATGTGAGAGGGGGAGAGGGGCCAAAAGAGCTTCCACCTTCACGTGGTTGGTCCTGTTCAGTAGAGAATAATTTATTCTCGAAACGAAGAGAAGGTCATTCAAGTATTCGTCTTTAATCATTAATTTGTAGAGCTTGTTACATCTTTAATTACTATTCTGAAATATAATTAAGTCATGTGATGAATCACATGATGGAGAGGAGCAAAATTGGAGGCACCCCATCACTCAAAGGTATGGATATTGTTAAGGACTAGTTTAAGGTGATTTTTGGTTGATTTATGACTATCATGATATTTTGTAATGAATGTGGAGATCAATGATTTTTTTAAGGAAATTTGAATTTAAGAAGACAAAGTTATGCTGACTCCACAAGTGTTAAGGATGCATAGAAGTGAGCACAATCCCCAAGGTATGTCTCTCTATCCAACACTGTTGCTAGCCTAAATCAATGTAGTACACACTAAATGCGGTGACCCTGAGGTTCATCATCCTATTCATATGTTTCTTTCTCCTCCTAGGAGGTTCAAACCTCCTAACCTAACCTAGGCTACCCCTACATACCTCGGCCTACCCTAAACCTAACCTACATCCTAAGCCTAGCAATCCTAGACTCTTAGTGGCCTAACACAAGACATCTAGACCTAATCTCTATAGCTCCCTAAAGCTACTAAAGCTACTAACTTGGCACTCAATTTAGGATTGACATAACTATTACAAAGACAGTCCCACCATTTCAATGCTAGATATAGATTCACTCTGATCTAGTCCCCCATTCTTGGAAGTTTTGGGGCGATTAATATATCATTTGATTTATTACAATGTCTAGAACAACATACCATTGTAATTGTGTTTGGTTGTCTCCAAAATTACTCTGTATTTTTCATCCAGGGCATTAACTGGCTAAAGCCAATAACTTGGATCATGTTCCTTCTAACTAGATTTAGATACTAAGTTCTATATAAGTATACCTTGCAATTGTTGTTGTCACCATGTTTGTGTGGGTTTGTTCTGTTGGTCACTTGTTTATTAAATATTTCCTTCAGCTAATGATATAGTTGAACCTTTGACAAGTACACAATTGTAATTATGTTCCCTATAGTTAAGTGCAATTTATAATCATTTATAATAAATAAGGAAGTGATCTTTTTCTTAAATTTGGATTTGAGTCCTAGTTGATGCCATAATTTAGATTTATGTGCTGTGTGGTGATTAATTGTAGCAATGGGAAGAACTTCTTATCATTCAATTGAGTTCAATAATGAGGTGTGTATTGTCTTTGTCCAGACTATGAATGGGATATTTAAAACAATCCAGTATCAAGGTTCCTATTCCATTCCACATGCTCTGTGAGTGGAAGGAATGCCATTTTTAATACTAGAACCCCTTGTCCATCTGATGAATATGTTCTTTTTTTAACCAATTCTCTCCAAGGTGATATTATTTGCTTATTATTTCATTGTCTATGTCTACCTTTGGTGTCATCGCCTATGTTATCCAATTTTGTTTTAATTTTAGGGTAAGTATAAATACAATTATATTTTGAGGATGATTCATCTTTTCATCCATGAATTGGATATCTACAATTGCAATCTTTGAGTGTGAAAAGTATTCCACTTTGTTTTTCTGAGTGGTGGGTGTGTCATGTTCAACACTGGTGGTCCCTTCTCCATTATGTTAAAATGGAAGACCTAGTTTCCTTGTGTTTGTGTATATAAGATATCCACCCTTTGTGTCAACACTTCATTTATGTCCTCTACTACCGACACTCTTGCAATTCTCTCTCTACCTTCTTTTGGTATCCATACTAGACTCTGGATTTTGGAAACTATCCTTATTTTAGTATTATGTGTGATTTGACCATATTTTAACTATGTGGATTTATGAAGTTGATTTCATTGGTGTGTCCATATTTGGTTTTCAAGTTATGGGAACCACGATTCTTGATTTTATTTGGAAAGCTCATGTTGTAAAATTTTAGCATATCATAGAAAGTAGATCATTCAAAATAGTTCACTACTTGATTGTAATTTTCCATATGGTAGTTGGTCCTCCAAGAACTGGGAATGATCACTATATTTTGATATTCATCCTTTCTTTGAAAATGCCTTTGCATTTCTCCACTACAAGTTTCATTGGCAGTCAAAAGGGCATTGGTTCTCATTTATTATGTCTTTATCCTTTCCCAAATTCCATAGTCAAGAGAGATAGGCCATCTATTATTATTCCTATTATACATGTCATCGCCACTGCAAGGATGAAGTTAATGATACTAACCTTCAATAGAAGGACTATCAAGGCCTACTAACAAAGCAATTTTACCCTACAAATCATTTATAGAAAAACATGAAAATTTCCATGGCCTTGCACTCTAGTTTCAACGCTTCCAGTAGTTGGTCGATGGGTAGTATTTGACCTCTAAGCCTATTGACAATGTGGATGCTCCATTTTTTGGTCCTCATTGAGTGACATATTTGTTATTGGGATTGAACCCATTGAAGACTTCTTACTTGTGCCTATAGAATGCCAACCCAGGTGACTGCTCATGCTCCATCTTCTTTACATGTCATTGTAGCTTCTAAATTTCAGCTTCTTGTTCCCTAGATTTTTCTCTTAGGCATTGATTTTCCACATCTAACAACAATTCATTTGATTTAATAGTGCCCAACTACTCCGTAAGGGAGGTCTGCTGCTGTGAAAACTCCTCCACCCAATGCTCTAGATTCACCTTCCATAATTTGAGGCTCGATATTAAATCCCTTAGCATGGATTGAGACTCATCACAATGGTGCTTACATCTAGAAATGACAAGGTAAATTGGATCACTGGCATTGACCATTAGGGGGTTGACTCCAGTGCCATCTCCCAAGTACATAATGAAAGTATGCTTCTGTAGCTTGCTAGTCTGGGCTTATTCCTGTGTGAATGACATATTTTTTTAAAAAAAAAACCCCAACATTCGTCGCTTGTATAGCCATTTGGTCGAAAAATATGTAACTTCGTCGCTCTAGCGACTACTTGTTTGTATTTCATTTGACCTTTTTAGCTTCAGGGTTGGTCGGTCTAGTGACTAATCTTCATCGTTCTACCGACTAACCGTGGTTTATTGACTAAGTTTTCCAGGGTTGTCTTGGTCGCTCTTGCGACTAATATTAGTCATTAGACTGACTAACATTCGTCACTAGACCGACTAATTATATTGGTCGCTAGAGTGACCAAGGTTATGTTTTCCTTAGAGATGCTAGCAAGGCTAGCGACTAAAGTTGGTCGCTAGACCGACTAATATTGGTCGATGGACTGACGAATGGTAACTTTTCCCTATTGTGAATAGGCTTCTTTTCCCGGTCGCTAGACCGATGAATATCCATGTGTGGTCGCTAGACTGACGAATTGATTCCAAGGAAAAAAAAATCATCTTGGTCACAACAACGACCCTATTCCGATGAAACTTCTTCGCTACTTCGTTGCAAAAATGTTCAAATTTAGTAGTGTTTCTTGCCCTGGAGATTGTCTATCTAGGTTTAAAACACTCGTAATTTTATGTGAAGAATGTAAGATAAAAATGGAGGAAGAGTGTTGCATCTATCTTATTCTTTCTAATATAGGTAGTGCATATTCTGTGTTTGTATCTACCTTTTATGCCATGAGAGAGGCTCTAGGGAAAGCTTATGAAAAACCCACTCTTGAGTCCTTTTGTGTTGCTTTGATTAGAGAGGAAGATAAGCTTGTACAACTTGGAGTGATCAACATTGAAGGTACCTCCAACAAAGCCTTAGTTGCCCAACAGAAAGATAAACCCAAGAATCCCAAGAAGCAACATCCTCACCACAACAACAAGAAATATAAGGGTCCCAAACCCACTCAGACATCTTTTGCTCTGAATGGAGACAAAGCAACAAAATATAAAAATAAGAAGACTGATAGACATTGCAACTTTTGTGATAAATATGGTCATGATGAGTCCAAATGTTTCAATAATATGGTAGCTTTAGAAGTAGCGATGAAGAAGCACAACATCAATATTGATCCTACTTCTTCTTCTTCTTCTCATGGACATGCACTTTCTGCTTTTGGTTTCTCCTTCAATACACCTTCTGCTTCTACTTCTGATAAGTGGATTATTGATTCTGGAGCATATTATCATATGGCTAAGGACAAAGACATATTTTCTACTCTAAATGAATGTAAAACCAAGAAAATATTTGTTGGTGATGATAGATCTCTTAGTGTTGAAGGATCTGAAACAATACAAGTAGAAAATGGCCATTTCAATGATGTATTATGTGTTGCAAGTCTTTCTTGTAACCTTCTATCAGTATATCAAATCATTCATTTAGGTGAAGGTAAAATGTAGAGTTTTCACCTCACCAAGTTGTAATCAAGGATCTAAATTATCCTAGTCATGTTCTTGCAACTGGAATTGCTGATGATATTACCAGGTTGTACAAGTTTGACAACTTTGGGTCATCATCTTTTTCATCAGTTTTTGTTGCTCATAGTGATGACTTGAGCAAACTTTGGCATGAATGGTTTGGTCATCTAAACTATCGCTCATTGCAACAACTATGTAATCAACAGATGGTGAATGGTCTTCCTCTTGTTTCATGCAGAGATGGTGCTTGTGTCGGTTGTGTTCTAGGCAAACATCATCAGGACATTTTTGAAAAATGTGCCTCTTTGCACACCTCAGGTCCTTTGCAGCTTGTTCACAGTGATTTGTGTGGTCCACTTTCTTCTCCTTCATTTTCTGGGTGCAAGTATTTCTTAATTTTCATTGATGACTTTTCCAGACGTACTTGGGTTTACTTCTTAAAACTTAAGAGATAAGTTTTTGACAAGTTTTTGGTCTACAATGCCCTTGTAGAAAAGCAATCTGGACATCAAATTCAAAGGTTAAGAACCGATAATGGAGGCGAATATGTGAACAATAATTTTACAAATTACTGCACTACACATAGAATCCAAATGAAACACACTGTTCCATATACACCACAACAAAATGGTGTTGCTAAGAGAAATAGCTGCACATTAAAAGAAATGGCTAGTTGTATGATCCAATCTAAGGGATTAAGTCTAAAGTATTGGGTGGAAGCCATCAACTGTGCAAATTACATAGTAAATCATACTCCCACAAAGGATCTTAAAAATATAACACCAGAAGAAGCTTGGACTAAAATTAAACCAGATGTAAGTCACTTCTGTGTATTTGGCAGTATAACATGGGCTCACATTCCTGATGAGAAAAGGAAATCATTGCAGCCTAAAAGTGAGAAGTGCATATTTTTTTGGTTATTCTGAAGATGTCAAAGGTTATAGACTTCTTCAATCACATTGTAATGAAATTATTATTAGAAGATATGTTAAATTTGATGAAAATCTCTTGGCACATGAGCTTAATTTGACAATTGTGCCTTCTTTGGCTCATGACCCTAATTCAACGATTGTGCCTTCTTCGGCCTGCAATCCATCTTCGGCATTTGTGCCTTCTTCTGATCTAGTTTCTTCTTCAGATGATGACATTGAGGGTGAAAATCCACCTCTGCCTACTCACCCTCCTCCAGATGAGTCCTTTGAACCTAAACCAACACCAGTTCCATCGCTTCCTAGATGGGTCCATTCAACACGATAAGCAACTGGTGATCTTGTCAGTGATCCTTCAGATCAACGTTGGGCATGTTCATAGTTCCAACGAGCCTCTTCTCTTTTGGATCAAGTTTCAGAAACTCATGATCCAGTGACATTTGTAGAAGCTTCAGGTCATCCAGATTGAGATACAACAATGAATGAAGAGTATCATTCTTTAATGGCAAACGATACTTGGGATCTTGTACCTCTTCCAAAAGGAAGAAAACTTGTCACATGTAAATGGGTCTACAGAACTAAGTATGCATCATATGGAAGTGTTGAAAGACACAAGGCTCGGTTAGTTTCCAAAGGATTCTCCCAAGTTGAAGGAATTGACTATAATGAAAGCTTTTCCCTTGTAGCCAAAATGAATTCCATCCACCTTGTTCTTGCCCTTGCTGCCTCACATAAATAGGAGGTCCATCAAATGGATGTTAAATCCGCCTTCTTGCATGGCGGTTTGAAAGAAGAAATCTACATGGAACAACCTCTTGGTTATGTCAAAAATGACTCTATCCTTGTTTGTCGCCTTAAGAAATCTTTTTATGGTTTTAAGCAAGCTCCCCGAGCTTGGTATGTCAAAATGGAAAACTTTCTTATTGACACCGGATTCTCTAGATGCCATTATGATCCTAATGTTTATACCAAGAAAGTAGGAAGCCATCTCATAATCCTTGTCCTTTATGTTGATGACCTTATCCTTACTGGTAGTGACTCAAAACTTTTAAACCATGTGAAAACCAGCCTTAAGAAGAAATTTGAAATGACAGACTTAGGTTTTTTGCACTATTTCCTTGGTCTCCAAGTTTTGCAAACCAATGAAATAATTTTTCTTTCCCAGTCTAAGTATGCTTGTGACCTTCTTCGTCGCTTTCACATGGATGATTGTAAATCAACCCCTTCTCCCTTCCAGTCTGGAGTCAAGCTTATTGCCACCTGTACTTCTCCTGAAATTGATGCCACCTTGTATCGTCAGTTATTTGGTAGCCTCTTATACTTGACTCATACCCGTCCTGATCTTTTCTTTGCTATTGGTATTGTTTCCCATTATATGCAAACACCCCATGAAAGCCATTGGAAAGAAACTAAAAGGATACTTCGCTATGTCCGTGGTACAGTTCAGTTCGGGATACATTACAGTTCAGGGGGAAATCCTTTATTGGTTGGTTTCACTGATTCAGATTGGGCTGACGGCCCTGATGATCGGAAGTCTACTGTAGGTTATGTTTTCAGCCTTGGTTTAGGACCTGTCAATTGGGCCTGTAAGAAACAACATGCTATTGCACTTTCTTTAGGATAAGTAGAGTACCAAGCAACCGTCAATGCAAGTCAGGAAGCTTTATGGCTTCGACAGATCCTTTCAGAGTTTGGATTCGAGTAGTAGCATCTGACCATCCTTTGGTGCGACAATCAAAGTGCCATCAAGCTCGCCAAAGACCCAGTTCAACATCAGCACAACAAGCACATCGAGCTACACATGAACTTCATCAGAAAGCTCATTCATGATCAAGTTATTGAAGTGCTCTTTTTCCCTNGAATCTATCATTAAGGGGGGATAGGCTCTAATGCCTCCTTCCTTCTCCTATTGTGTCAACATTGTAAATCCTTCAATCCTATCCCAAGTTGTTCTAAAGGGGGGATGTTAGGATATTTAGACACTTAGGAGTTAGTTAAGATCTACTTGGTCTAATATGTTGTTAGGTAAAAGTGTGTTTCTTAGTGTATTTGTTTAGTATGCATTAGTATGCATTTGTAGTTAGGAAATCTGACGGTCACGATATATTCCCGACATAGAGTGATCCGACGGTTCATACTCTCCTCGATCTTAACGACCATTGATCCGTGGCTTAACACCCAATTGGTACATGATATCTATTTAAAGAGAATGGAGGGTCATTTTCCGATGATCGATTGTGAGAAAATCTCTTGTAAAATCTCTCTGTAATATTTTTCTTTGCATTAATAAACTGCTCCAAGTGGCCGCGTTGGCTGAGGCCATGGATGTTTCCTCGTAGGGGTTTTACCGCATGAAAACATCAATGTGTTGATCTTTGATATGGTTATGTGAGTGGTTAATGAAGGTGCTCATCCTCTGTTGGAATACCTATGTTGTCTAACATTTACATCCTTAGAGAAAGGTCTTCTTGAATTCCCCCCCACCCATCGTTTCCATGATCAGGTTGAGAAGGTGGAATATTTGCTATGCTAGGACATGGTTGCAAGGTAACATTTGCTAGGAAAAAAGGACATAGGGATTTCCCAACCAAGAATAGATGTCTAGTTTGGACCAATTGTTTAAACTCGTTTGAGTAGGAATCAAAATGCACTGAGAACACTATTCTTTTATTTCTGCTTGTTGGAGATATTACACACTCACATAGGTAATTATTTTCCTAAGGTTGATAGTCCAATGTTGATGGCACTTCCATAGATGAGAATATTATATCTTGATAATATTCCCCTACAAATTAGGTCACCTCATACAAAATATGGTGCTTTCCCTCTTCAGTTCAGAGTCAATTACACCTCAGTTAGACTAGTGGAGGTCACTCATGCATGGAAACCTCAATTTTATCACCAATAGTTGCATGTTCACCTTGGTTTCCTCACCAAGAGTGCGCATATCTCATGCATGTGGCCAAGAGAGTGCATATTTTGTGATTGCATGTGTTTCTATCATTTACACATGTGTGACTTAGTTAACTGATGATTGCATGGACCAATTAACTAGGACTAGGTGGCATATTACTTCAATTTCTGTCAGTGAGTGTCTATATGTCTCTAGATCACTACTATGGAACATTTACTTAGACATGTACATTATATTGTGTGTATTTTACTATTTAACTCAACAGTTGATACAATTCATTCTTTCTCTCTCTCTCTCTCTCTCTCTTGCAAGTTTGTGTGAATTTTCTACTAGCTAGGTTCACTATGCAAACTTCACATGGTATCAAAGCCTTTATTTCTAGAAGAAAACACATAAGCATTTCTATTTGTAGGTACAGGAGGAATATGTAGCCAGAAAATATGGATTACTCGATGACAATATTTATGACGCCTCATAACTACTTCAAGTGGAAGCTAAAAAATCCGCATCAACTCAGATGCATGGGCTTGTACTAAATTACCATGGATATAGAGGTGGAGCTAACTTCTACTATCGAGAAAAAGATGTATCTCAACCGTGTGGATGAGGCATAAGGCCTCCTTTGCATGTCTATTTCCCATGAGATTCTGTTTCACAATGAAGCTTGTACCACATCGGATGAGATTTGAACAAAGTTGGAGGATCTCTTTGTAAAACATGATGAAATGAGAGGCCATATGCTCGAGGTCAAGATGAATTCCTTAGATTCGAGGAATTTTGATAACATCCAAGACTTCTTTACAAAGTTCAAGTCCCTCCTTCTTCATCTAAAGGGATGTGGAATAAACAAATCCACTCAACATAATCAATTACTCCTTTCTTTCTTAACAAAACTTGGTTAGGATTATGTTGTTTTTGTCTCATTGTTCCATACAAACAGATTCACTTCAGGAGCAACCTGCAAAATGTTGACATTGGATTAGTTATTGAATCCCTCATGCATGAGAAAGATAAGATCATCAAAATGGGGATAATAAAGGGACCCAATTCACATGCACTTTCTATGCATGAAAGCAACATCACTTCCAATTCAAAGTCCAAGAAGAAAAGAAGGGGAAAGGCGCATGCAGAGCCAAAGAAGGAAGGGTACTCCAAACCCTTCGATGATTTTTAGGCTCCAAAGGTGTAAAAGGAAAGAAAGAAAATAACAAATGTGGTTACTGCAACTGCAACCATCATCCCGAATCAACATGCATGAAGAAAGAGATTGATTTGATGGCGTAGATTATTTAGAATAACAACCTTAGGGATCAGATCCCTGAAGCTGCCAAGGAGTCAGAAGATTAAGAACAAAAAAAATGAGGTAACTCTCATGCATGGATTTCCATTAACTCTTCTTCTGATGCATGGATATTAGATTCAAGCGCATCCCATCATATGGAAGTAATAGAAAATATTTTATCTTCTATTTCTGCATGCACGAGCACTCACATCCTCATGGGAGATGATACCCCAGTTGAGGTCATTGACCAAGGAAGGGTAGAATTCCAACATAGAAGTTTTGAGAATGACTTGCATGTTCAAAAAATGTTCATGAATATTCTCTCTATTTATTAGATAACACATTCTGGTACAAGAAAAATGGTGGAGTTTACACTTGATTCCATAACCATATCTGATATGCATGATAACTCCATGATTGTTGTTGGTGAGGTAAACCACCAATATCATTTGTATACTTTCAGTAAATTCATTGCTAAATATGATTCTACTTTACTATTGATTCATGCTAATGATATTAGTATATTATGGCATGAGATATTCAGTCATTTAAACTTCAAATACATGCAACAACTATGCAAACAGGATATGGTCACTGAATTTCCCAACATACACTTTTCAAAATAAGTTTTTTAAAGACGTGTTATTGGAAAACATCCTCAAGAGAAGTTTGAGAAAGGGAAGGCCTGGAGGGCCTCCTCTCCTTTGGAGCTCATCCACAATAATTTGATGGGACCATTTCCTCATCCTTCAATTAGTAAAGCAAGGTACATGCTTACATTTATTGATGATTTCTCACGATACACTTGGGTGTATTTTCTCAGGAAGAAGACCAAAGTTTTTGAGCATCTCAAAGACTTCAAAGCACATGCAGAGACTCATTCTAGGAGAAGGATCAAAATCATCCACACAAACAATTGGGGGGGGGATATGTGAACTGATATGTACACCATCTTTGTTTAGAGGCAGATATACAGCTGCAACACACAATACCTTACACTCCGCAACAGAACAAAGTCAGTGAGAGGAAGAATAGATCCCTTAAAGAGATGGCCACTTGCATGTTGAATGTAAGATCTCTATCACCTAATATTTTGGATGAGCCACTTAAATGTGCTAACCACATTCAAAACATATATCCTCATAGATATATCAAGGGCCAAACTCCCTTTGAGGCATGGAGCGACAACAAACCAGAAGTCACTCACTTTCGAATATTTGGATCACGTGCATGGGCCCGTGTACCCTTTGAAAAGAGGAAAACATTAGATCCA
This sequence comes from Picea mariana, assembly GCA_032191745.1. Taxonomy (NCBI): domain Eukaryota; kingdom Viridiplantae; phylum Streptophyta; class Pinopsida; order Pinales; family Pinaceae; genus Picea; species Picea mariana. Next base: position 15,018 of record JASDQU010099515.1, read on the forward strand.
CAAAGTATTACATGCCTATTCATATGATACCCAAATGGTGTGAAGGGTTACATGTTACTTGATTCCTCTATTGACAGGCGCATCATTGAGTGCAGTTTTTGTTTTGAGGAAACTTCCTTTCATGCACCATCGAAGCCAGATGCATATACCTTTGTACCACTTCCTACACTAGAGATTAGTGATGATGAGTACACTCACTTAGATCATGGTTCACATCTAATATTAAAATATGATGAGCATCCTGATGATGAGCATGTATATAGTGAGCCACCACATATTCCAAAGTGGGCACAAACCACCTTACAAGCAACATGAGATGCTGTGGGGGATCCAATAGATCAGAGGAGGACGAGGTCTTAGTTTGAGAATCCTCTTCATTCACTCACAAATATCAAAGAAATGATTCCCATGCATTGGTATATGGTTCTAGATTCATACCCTTAGACATATGCAAAGGCTGTAGGGAATCCCTTCTGGGAAGTCGTTATGCAAGAGGAGTACAACTCTCTTCTTGAGAACTAGACTTGGATCCGGCTCTGCATCCTTCAAACATGAATCTTGTCAGATGTAGATGGGTCTGTAGGACCAAGAAGGTAGTAGACGGACATGTGAGAAGGTATAAGGAAAGATTGGTTGTCAAAGGTTTTCAGTAGATCCACAAGATAAACTACGATGAGAACTTTGCTCCCGTAGTAAACATGGACTCCATCTGATTGGACCTTTCCATTGCAATAGAAAAGGGGTGGGAAGTTCACCAGATGGATGTGAAGAATGCCTTTCTTCATTTAGATCTCTTAGAGGAGGTTTACATGGAGTATGCCCAGGGGTTCAAACATAACTCATCCTTAGTATGATGACTAAAAAAATCACTCCACGGCCTCAAGTAGGTGCCTAGAGCATGGTATGAGAAGATGGTTTTCTACTTGCTTTTTCATCATTTTTTTAGATGCAAATTAGATCTGAACATCTATAGGAATTTCAGCCTCAACAATTTCTATGGTTAAAGACATTCTGCATGACAGGTTCTCTATGATGAACATGGGTCCACTGCACTATTTTCTTGGTCTCTAGATTAGTTAGGATGCTTAAGAATGAAGCTATTTCAAACTAAGTATGCCCGAGATCTCTTGGTTAGATTTCACATGATTGACTACAAGTCGAAAACCACACCCTTTCTATATAGGGTACATCTTGAGGATGACAAGGATACACCAGTGGTGGACAACACCTTGTATAATTAGCTTATGGGGATCCTTCTATATCTCATCTAAAACTGACTGGATCTCTCATATGCAGTAGGGGAAATTTCTAGGTACATGTAGGAGCTGCATGAGCTATACTGAAAGGATACCAAGTGCATTATTAGATATGTTCAATGAAACATAGGTTATGGGATCCACTATGCAGTAGGTTGTGCATTAGATCTCACAGGATTCACCGATTCTGATTGGGATGACGATAACATAGATCACAAGTCCACTTTTGGGTATGTGCTTAGTTTGAGTTTCGGTCCCATCCATTGGTCAGACAAAAATAAGTCAACTATTTTTCTATCGTCAGTAGAGGCCAAGTACATAGGAGTAGTCAACATCACTATCGAGGAACTTTGGCTTAAAAACTTCCTTAATGAGCTCAACATCAAGTTCTATTGTATGAATATCATTAGGTGTGACAATCAAAGTACTCTCAAGTTTTGCAGAGACCCAGTGCAACGACAACGAACCAAACACATCGAGATCCATATGCATTGCATCATAGAGATGGTACATGACATGATCATCATTTGCAGTACTGTCTATCCAACGAACAAACTACAAACATCTTCACCAATAAATTTACTAAGTAGAAGTTCCACTTCTTGCACAATCGTCTTGGAGTGAAGGACACAACTTCTTAGCAACTGTCTTTCCTTCTTCATTTTTTAATACATTGTACTTTGAGGGGGGGAGGGGGTGGTTTCCCATGAGGTTTTACCTTTTTCCTCTATTTTTTTTTTCAATGTTTCATTCTTAGATGCATTGTACAATGGGTACCTAACATGGCCTTGATTGTGGGGACCCATTTATCATGTACACCCTAGTAGTGTTCAAAGGTGGTGTTGGAGATATTACATACTCACCTAGGTAATTATTTTCCTAAGGTTGATAGTCCAATGTTGAGGGCGCTTCCATAGATGAGAATACTCTCTCTTGAGAATATTCTCCTACAAATTAGGGCGCCTTCTACAAAATAGGACGCCTTCCCTCTTCAATTCAGAGTTAGTTACACCTCAGTTAGACTAGTGGAGGTAACTCATGCATGGAAACCTCAATTTTATCACCAACAGTTGCATGTTCACCTCGATTTCCTCACTAGGAGTGTGGATGTTTCATGCATGTGGCCAATAGGGCACATATCTAGTGATTGCATGTGTTTCTCTCACTTGCAGACGTGTGACTCAACTAACTGATGATTTCATGGACTAGTTAAATATGATTAGATGACAAATTAATTCGATTTCTATCAGTGAGTGTCTAGATCTCTCTATATCACTACTATGGCACATTCACTTAGCCATGTAGAGTATATCATGTGTACTTTACCATTTTACTCAACAATTAATACCATTCATTCTTTTTCTCTTCTCTCTTCTCTCTCTCTCTCGCAAGTTTGTGTGACTTTTTTACTAGCTAGATTCACTGTGAAAAATTCACACTGCCTTCATGCCAAATCACATTGGTTCTTCTCCCCTGTCCCCATGGTGACCCTTGATAAACTCAACTAAACAAACTCATCTAAAACCAAGAATACAATAACATCATTTCCAATTTAAACCATTCAGATAAATAACCTACTGTTGAATGCATGCAAATAAAATAAAATGCAACTTCACCTATCATTAATTAACACAACAATTGATCGCTATAATATGGGGAATGGGGAATGAGGAATTCTAATAGGTGTATCAATGCATGAAAGTATTTGTATATGGTTTATTTTATGCATGGCACACGATATTATAAATTGTATTTTCTTTTTAGGCATTCAATATATATATTTTTTGTGTTCATAAATGAGTTCATTTTTGTCAATGGTAATCATAATGACACGGGATGATGGGAGTAATACCTAAATGCTCAAAACCAAATTAATAACACTACAATAATTTCTGCAACAAATGTGAGCATAATGTAAACTATGGGTTTGTTGAGAAATACTTCCAACTCCACTATCAATCTCAATTACTCAACAAATGTTTGATATTTCCAGATTTGCTTGTGAATAAAGGATTTCATTTTTATGATTGTTGTAAGCTATGAAAAATCATTATAAATGTGGCAATAAATATTGCCCTTACTTCTTTGTGCATATAACATTTCAACGTATGCATATAGTTTCCAAGGTCAATTTTATACATTGCATTGTAGCTTGTTTCACGTGAATGATATCAACAATATTTTTGATCATAAATAGTAATCTTGCATGCTCTATGCTAATGGTATGGTTTCCAAACTTGAGGTTGGTTTTCACAAGTTATAATATATCCTTTGTCTCTTATGAGAATGATCCCAACAAGACTTTTGGCATAAAGCAAATTATATACTTCATATATATAAGTTATATAATCAAACTAGCATCCATTATGTGATCTATACATGGTTTATTAACCATGGAACATGGCTTCAAATCATAACATGCACTCTGAAAACATTTACGCCTAAAACATGTCAACACTTATAAATTATGATAATGTTTATCATGACATTTACACATCATCCTCTTGTTAGTTATATCATAAAATTGCGCCCAATGAATGTAATAAATAAGCCATGACATCATGAGTGTGAACAATGTTAAAATGTTTCCTAATGGAACCCTGCCTTAACCTTAGGTTTTTTTTGCATATGTGATGTAAAACAAAGTGGTGAAGTAGTTTCCATTTAGACTTGCAACCCTATGCAAGTGTTTTTCTCAATTGGGCCAAAATTTGGGTCAACATAATCCTTATAAAAAAATGTAGCCCTAGAGAAATATTACTATGAAGAATGAATAGGAGATAGCATTAGAATTTGAAGAGAGGGAAAAGAAACCCTAGAAAGGAAGCATTGCTCTTGTAAACATGTTAAAAGTCTTTAGAGATACCCAAGAAATCTTAAAAGAGAAGCACAACCCTTGTATACGGGTAAAAGTTTAAAATAAAAGATCCAAAGATGCAACCTCATAGGTGATGACAAAAAAACTTTGGACCAAATGTTGAGGTGAACGCTAAAATATATGATCCAAATAAACATTTAGATTAGCTACTATAGTGAGATGTTGAAGCTGTGTTAAAACCCTAGGATAAAACCTAAGAAACCATATAAAAGAGATGACACAAAAACTTAGTTCTACAAGTGTGAGGGCAATGCCACGAGCCAAAATCTTTGGCGGGCGTATCTTGAAATAAAAATATGAAATAAATTTGCTAGTTAGAAGATGATCAACATGAATAACATAGAAGAAACCCTAGCAATGGGTGCTCACATAAATAGACAATATTTTTGTAATTAGTGCATAAAAATGCTCCAACAACCCTTAAAAATGTATTTTCCAACCAATAAAACACCATAAAAAATCCCTAATATTTCTCTAATTTGGTTCTCTTCTGTACACCAAAATGTGCTCACAATAGCATGAAAAACTAAGAAGTGAATCTAATAAAAAAGAAGTAGGAAGGAAAGGTTCACACTTTCTTTGATACCATGTTGAGATCACAAACGAAAAGAGGGGATTGAATGGAACTAAAATGCCAACCCAAAAACTACATAAAAAGAGAAAAAACCATCACTTAAAAAGTGCATTAAGGCGGAATCAAAAGTGTGAAAGAGAGAGATGTATGCCAAAGAATGAGTGTACTACATATGAGATGCACAAATTCACATAAAAGAGAAATATTCCAATTGCAAGACAACACTAAAGATGCAATGTATGTAGGCTTAAAACAATTGTATTAGAGAGCCTTAACTCAATGATGAAAACAAATGATTTACAAATGAAGTTTGAGATGTGTATTTAAATGACTCAAGTAGTAAGGAGATATGGTTAAATTTTCCAGAGGATTATTTCTATGTTCACAACTTTTCCAATAATGAGAAGGTTACATTTGCACTCTCAAAGGTCCTTCCCTATATCAAATATTGGTGGGATACTTACTGTGTGCAACACGTTCAAGATTCTGAATTGTATGCAACATAGACCACTTGGGAGGAATTTGTTGATGCCCTCGAGAAGTATTTATATATTGGAAACTATTACAACAGATACATGAGATATACGATCTTACACTAAGGTTAAGACTAAATTGTATCAGAGTAAAATGACACCATTCATACCTTATGTACAAAACTAGGTATTTAGGTCTTTGAGAATTTGTTCTAAAGTACCACAACAACCTACACAGATACAACCAAATAGAAATGGAGTTTAAAGATATATGTTTGCTAATAAATACCCACCATTATGATAGGTCAAGATTGAGAAAAAAATCAACAGAAGAGTAAGAATGAATTTGGGATTGGAAATTATCTTTTTCTAGAAGGGTAAAGGTGAACTTAACTCTTTGAACAAAGGACCAAGTAAATATAACTAAACTCAAAAGAACTATCCAAAGTCACATGCAAAGAATAAGATTGGGAAACTAAAGGATAGGGAAATAACATGACNTTTTGATTATGAGGCGTCATGGGTTGATGACATGGTTTAACTGCATTGACATAGACATGTGCTATTGACTCGGTTTTACTGAGTGTGCAGGATTTCGGACCTCGAGGATGCAGAGGCATCGACTGAACCCCTTGGACTCTGGATCGAGTCAGGGAGTGTACCATTGGGGTTTGAATGTTTTACTGTGTTATTAGTGGATCTGATTAGATGATATGATATGGATATGTTCTGACATGATTTGTGATGATGCAGGCTGACGATAGCTTGCCGACTAGACTCACATGTGGAGTAAAGGGGTCAGGCACGCTTACCAGAGATGTTGAGGGAGAGGTGTGGACAACAGCCTTGCCACAACCTACTAGCACTATCGCCGTGGCTCGAACAGTAGGTTAACGTTTACCTAGTTTGAGAGGACCCATGATGCCGTGAGGGAAGACTATGATAGTTGCTCACGATGATTCTAAGGGGCGTGCAATAAGGCGGGGGCCTTATTCCTTAGAAGCCCTTAGTCTCCCACAAGTTCACCTGGCGGAGTATTGAATCCAAGGGTTTTTGATGTCTACCAAGTCAGTCAAGAGGCGAGTGGCACCCTTGGAGCATGT
>JASDQU010099519.1:5484-15511 GCA_032191745.1 Picea mariana
GAGAGCCTTTTTCATTCATAGATGTGGGTGAAGGGTACCCCATTGCACTTCATCATTGATATCGGTAGCCAGAAGAACCTCATCTCAGCATAGGTTTTCAAGCAACTCTCCCTGCTAACAACGCCGCACCCGCAGCCCTACACCATCGGATGGCTCTACCAAGGAAGCGACATCTGCGTCAACCAACAATGTCGTCTGTCATACGTCATCAAGCCCTTCAAAGATGAGATATTTTGTGTTGTTTTCCCGCTCGAAGTTTGTAATGTTCTTTAAGGCCAACCATATTTATGGAAACGCCATGTTGTATATGAGTCTAGGCCTCGCAATGTTATTATTACTTTGAACAAGAAATTGTACAGGATAGCAGAGGCAGTCCCACCTAGTGATATTTCCTTGATATATGTCAATCAATGCAGGAAGGTCATCTCTCAAACATGGAAGTTTTTCTTCATCGTGATTCTCTCTCAGAATGAGCGAAAGATCTCAACGACATCCAGGGTCTATGTGGCCGACCTCTCCACATAGCAGAAGCAAGTGGATAAGGTCATGGAAGCATACTCAGATATCTTCTCCTCACCTATCGGGGTACCTTTGCACTATCAGGTTAATAACCCCATCGATCTGACCCCCTGTGCACCACTTCCCAATGGGATAGTCTACCACCGCTCTCTATTAGAGAATGAGGAGATCAAGTAGTAGATCCAAGAACTGCTCCACAAGGGGCACATCCATCCCATCTCATCACCTTGCGGGAGCCCAATCATGTTGGTACAGAAGAAAGATGGATCCCGACGACTCTGCATTGATTACCGAGTCCTAAATAAAATCACAGTCATAAACCAGTACCCGATTCCTCGAATCGACGACCTCCTTGATCAGCTCATGGGGGCCAAATACTTCAGTAAGATTGATATGAAGTTTGGCTACCACCAGGGCCCGATAGAACAAACAGATGTATGGAAGACCGCCTTCAAGTCAAAGGAAGGTATTTTTGAATGGTTGGTCATGCCCTTTCGCTTGACAAATGCTCCAACCACTTTGATGAAGATGATGGACAATATCTTGCGACCATTCACCAATAATTTTGTAGTGGTGTATCTAGATGACATTCTCATTTACAGCAAGACTTGGGAAGAACATTTGCAGCATATTCAACAGGTTTTGCACACCCTACGGCAGCACAAGTTATACACCAACTTGGAAAAATATTCCTTCGACATGGACAACGTCCATTACCTGGGCTACATCGTTGATCAGCATGGTGCACATGTGGATCCAGCCAAGATCCAAGTCATACGTGACTGGCCAGCCCCAACCACACTCACTGAGCTTCGGAGCTTCTTGGGCCTTGCCAATTTCTACCGCAGGTTCATGTTGGGATTCTCCCATATTGCATGGGCCCTCAACCAAGTAACCAGGGGTGGTGGTAAGGAAAAATTTGTGTGGGGTCGGTCCCAACAACAAGCATTCGATGATTTTAAGTAGCGCTTGTGCTCATCTCCAGTACTTTCACTACCGGACCTGCAACATCCCTTTGAGATCGAGACAAATGCTTCAGACTATGTTGTGGGTGTCRTTCTCACTCATCACAGCGACCTCGTGGCCTATCATGGTGAGACACTATCARATGGTGTCTGTAAGTGCCCTACTTACGACAAAKAAATGTACTCTATTGTGCAAGCCTGTCGCCAATGGAGACATTACATTCTTGGGAAGGAGACAGTCATCCACRCCGATCATAAGCCACTACAGTTCATGCGGACACAAGGAAAATTGCAAAATGACCAYCATCAGAAGTGGTCCACATACTTGTAGCAATTCCAMCTCAACATCAAGTATAAAAAAGGAAGCACCAACTGCGTCGTTGATTGCCTCAGCAGACCGCCAGTCGCGACACTCACTACAGTGATAGAATCTTGCGGCCATGAGACCTCTAGATGGCCCCAACTMTATGAGGCAGACCTGGACTTCACCACCACCTACCAAATGTTGGGTGCAAACACAGTTGTTGTTATATTCCATCTTCAAGATGGGTTGTTGTGTCGTCTGGGCCATATTTGTGTTCCTTCAAGTGAGTGAGCGAAGCTGATCTGGGAATCCCACTACAGTGGGGTGGCAGGACACTTCGGTGTCGAAAAGATAGCGGCAATGCTATAGAAACATTTCTACTGTCCAAAACTTCGACAGGAAGTCAGCAAGTATATCAGGTCATGCACTGCCTACGTTATTTCCAAACCGACCAATAAGAAACAGGGTCTGTACACCCCTCTTCCTACTCCCGACAGGCCATGGTAATCCATCTCCATGGACTACATGTCGTGCCTCCCGTCCACCAAACGGGGAAGTGACTATGTTTTTGTGGTTGTTGATTGCTTTTCTAAGATGGCGATTATGGTTGCCTGCAAGAAGAGCATAAAGGCCACTGCCAAGCTCTTCTTTGAACGAGTCTAGGTACATTTTGGAATCCCACAAACCATTGTCTCAAATCGGGACAGTTGATTTCTCAACACATTCTGGTCGAGCCTCTGGTCACTGCTGGACACCAAGCTCAACAAATCCACGGCCTTCCACCCCCATACAGATGGCCAAACCGAGGTTGTGAATTGAATGATCATGCATATGATGCGCATGTATAATTCCAAGCACCCCCACACATGGGATGAGATTATTCCCTATGTCTAGCATAGCTACAACCGATCCTTGCATAGCTCAACTGGCCACAACCCCTTTCAGGTGGGGTTGGGATTCCAACCATTGGGTCTCATAGATGTTGCACTACCCCTTGCATTCACCTCGGCTGACTCATCTCCTACTCCAACTAAAGTTGACAAAGCCACCTAGTTTATTGATCGGATCCAGCACATCTGTCAACAGGTTCAGGATATCCCACAGAAGTCCAATGACAAGTACAAGCAATGCCATGATCAACACTGGGTGCCACATAAGTTTTAGGTGGGAAACAAAGTTTGGTTTCATTTGAAGAAAGAACGTCTTACCGGACCCCATCGGAAGCTTCTCCCACTCTGTTATGGGTCGTACATCATCACCAACATTCCTCCTTTCCTTGGCCTGCACCCAGTGTTCAACGTGGATCTCCTTTGACCTTATTTCCCACCATTATTGGACACCTCAGACATATCATAACAGCTGACACCAATAGAGCTCAACTCCAACAGCATACAACAAGAATCCAATGATCATATTGTGGAAAAACGGGTCAAGGGAACTTGCCAGCAAAGGATCCATCTTTATCGAGTTGTCAAAGTAGGGTGGCTCCTGCACCAAGTCAAGTGGCTCACCCGGGGCCAAATTCAGGAGAAATTTATTCATCTAATGGGGGCACTCAACGCAATGGATACCATTGCTTCCTAAGGGGGGAGGATTGATCCAGATGGATGTTGGTGGCCTCCCACCTATTTCAACTGGCTCACTTTGGCAGTTTTCCAGTTCGGCATTTTTTTCCTAATTTTCGGGTCCCTGACTTGTGGGGCCATTTTGAGGCCCTAAACAGTGTTTTTAGGGCTCGACACAATCAATATCTAAAGGGATCTCCACATTAAACATGTGTATTCCTCGAATGGACCTTTCCAATGAGCTATTGTGCGCCTAAAACGAAGATCGTATTCAAAAGTTACGACCCCACGAAGTTGATGTACTAACTTACCCAAATGGGACCCACATGATTTTTGGTGCTTCATCTCCTAGGGTTAGGTTTTTGGATGTCTAGGGTTTTTGACATTCCTGTTTATTGTAAAAATTCCTTGAGAGCCTCATTGTAATCATCTTATGGTGAATGAGCATAGTTGTCACATCTCTTCTCAGAGATAGGCCGCCACCATTCTAGCAAGCTTGTTTTTCACAGCATTTTACAATTTCATCTTATTTCCTGATTGAATAGAAACCAGTTTTATTGTATATCTATTAATCTGTGTTAAGCGTATTTTGATAATAATCTGTATTCATTTTGTTGTACTCATAAAATCCGAACCATTCATGTCATTCACTTGTTTGAAGAATAAAGGGCATTGTTTTTCCTGATCATGGACAGTACGCTTATTTTTAGATTGTGTCTTAGTGTAATGTGGGTTGTTCGTTTTTTCGTTCTAACCCTGTGACTGAGAGAAGAGTTCTCCACAACTGAGTGACTGCATCAATATTGTCCAAGATTACCACTAGGGACCCTTTCATTTCTACCCCCACCCCTGTCGTAGTCAATATTGGTGAAAATCTGCTAAAAATATGGATTCATTCAACTGCATTAGCTCTATTAATATCTCCATAAGTGCTCATATTCTAATTTCTAGGTCCAGTGAATGTCTTAAATACTTTTGTTCCTGAAGGAGGGTATTTTTGTGTGCCTGAGGGAGGGATAAAATATGATGAAAGGATTTGTACCATTGCATAATTTGTATATGCCTTTGAAGAAACATAATTAGTTAAACCCAAAGTGGAAGCAACATCTGAGCCACCATCTCACCCTGTATCCCTTCCATATTGATAGCCTCTTTAGGAGCTACATGCATATAACTTAGGAGCATTATAGGTGTAGTAATATAGGCATACATCCAGGTATAAAAATCAATACCCTTATTTTCTTCCCCCAAAATTGTTACATAAGGCATAAGGTATGAAAAGTCAAGCTATTTTAACCATTATCCCAGGCTGGGCTTCCCTTCTTTCTCTCTGGCCTTACCTTTATAACGAGGATCCTACCCTCTTTCTAGTCTTTCACAATTCTTTGGGTGCAATTCCTGCCATTGACTGAAACATTTCAAAATATATATATATATATATATATATATGAACTGCAAAGACTTGAGACCTTTGTTATTTAAAATTATAACCTTACAATACCAGTTATTGAAATAGTTCTATAGATAATAATAAAATGAAGGATAATGCATCTTTGAAAAGATTTGGTTAGGCAATGTTAAATCTAACACTTGTGAAACTAGTTAAATCTAACACTTGCCTTAGCTCTTTGGATTCGTGTTTTCCATTTTTCTTGAGTTATTCAATTGTTAACAAGGATTTAGTTTGATATGCGCAAATAGGTAGTTTTTTCTTTGGGGGGGAGATTGAATAGTAATGGTGTGGTTGTAGGGATGTAATGGACTCTAGGTGTTCTGATTTCTATTTTTTTCTTGAAATAGGAAACTAAATTAATAGTGGAATGCAGAACATTAAAGATGGATCAACATCGAAGGTTGAATACGGATGAATACCATGCATATCATGAGAGAGTAGTCGATAAGAAGCTCATGGACAAATATCCATGTCCATGTAATGATTGTCTTGGTGGAAAGGTGAGAAAAAGAAATGTGATTTTCTGACATATGATAAGATATGGGCATAGTGGTATAAGCCCTTGGGATTACAATTATTATGAATATATGATAGAATTGCAGAGTGTGAGAGATGAAGAGGAAACAAACATAGATGAAGTGCCACCAAACATAGATGAAGAGGCAACAATATTAGATGAAGGGTTTGAAGTTGATAGAATGTTGAATGAGGGTCTAAACGATGATTGGGCCAAGTCGATGGAGGATGATTTAAAGCTTGTATATGCTAATTGCAAGTTAATTTGTTTGACAACAATCCTTCAAATTATTAACTTGCAAGTGGTGTTTGGTTGGAAAAATGAGAGTGTAGATCAGTTATTGGGATTATTAAGTTCATTGTTACCACCTGACTCCACATTTCCAACAAAATGAAGTCAATGTAAAAATAAAATCACTAAGATAGGCTTAGAGTATGAAAACATCCACACATGTGTGAATGGTTGTGTATTATTTCGCAATAATATTGCAAGTGAGAGTGAATATCTGAAATGTCAGGAAGTGAGGTATAGACTAGGGTTGAAATCAGTTGTGGTTCCTAGAAAGGTCATTTACCACTTTTCGATAATCCCACAATTACTCTGAATGTTAGACTAGGGTTGAAATCAGTTGTGGTTCATAGAAAGGTCCTTTACCACTTCTCGATAATCCCACAATTACTCTGAATGTATAGGTGCTAAGACATTATTGAACTTATGCAATGGCATGCCCATAATAAGAGCACCAATGGAAAACAACGACATGTGCCTGATTCTAAGACGTGGATGGAATTTGATAACAGATGGCCTGATTTTGCTCAAAATCCTCGTAATATAAGGTTGGGTTTGGCTCTAGATGGGGTGAACCCATTCTCAGATTAAAGTACTAAATGGTTGACTTGGCTAGTGTTTTAAATAAATTATAACTTTCCTCTATGGTTAGCAACTAAACCATTTTTCTTAATGCTATCATTGATTATACCGGGAAAGAAAAGTGTGACCTCGTATACAATCAATGCCTATTTAGATCCATTATATGATGAGCTAATGGAATTGTGGAAAGGAGTTGAAGTAATTAAATATTTAAGGGATGGTCATTCAATCAAATTCACTTTAAGAGCTTCCTTATTGTTTACGATTCATGATCTTTCTGCATATGGCACATTGATTGGTCTCACTGTTCATGGATACCACGGATATTATGCTTGCAACTTTAAGTACTTTGTGAGGCACTCAAGAAGTCTGCTTAAGTGTATTTATTGTGGACATCATGCTTACCTTAAAATGGATCATCCATATCGTAAAAAAAAAACATGTTTCAATGGTCAAGAAAAGAATCGTGAAGCACCATTGCTAATAACGGGTGATTACATTGTTGAGAATGGATAAAAAAGAATGTCATTTATGAAAATGATGGGATTGTTGGTAGTAGAGATGATCCATGTAATGAAAGCGGTGTAAAACGGTTGTGCATATTCTATAAGTTGCCAAACTTTAAGGATATAGCCATTAGGAATATTGTTGACTTTATCCATATTGAGAAAAATATAGCCTATACTATTATATAAACTTGTTTTGGTGCTTCTGATACTATTTCATCACATGAAGGTCTTCGATAACTAAAGATTCATTGAAATATTTGGGTTGAAAAATATGATGATGAAAAAAATAGAAAACCTAGTGCTCCTTATGTCTGGACAAAGGAAAAACGTGTGCAATTATTACAGTTGATGTCAGACTCGCTTTCCCACTAGATACGTAAGTAGTAGTATTAGAAGCCAAAATGACATTAATAGCTTAATAGGCCTCAAGGCCCATGACTGTCATGTCATAATCGAGAATATTTTACCTATTGTGGTAAATATATCAAGTTTGGAAAAGGGGCCAAGATTGGAAATTATAAGGTTGGGCCTAATGTTAAAGAGAATGAGTTTACATGTATTAGATCCTTCAAACTTTGATAGTTTGAGGGAGGAGATTGTTGAAGTCCTTTTTCTAGTATTGGAACAAGAATTTCCACCAACAATCTTTAACATTTATATGCATCTTTTGACACATCTAGAATATGAGCTAGAGCATTGTGACCGAGTAGGATTGAGATGGATGTATCCTATAGAACGATATATGAAAGTTTTGAAAACATTTGTTCGTACTAGGGAAAACTGGAAGGCATCATGTCTTAGGGATAGTCAATGGAAGAAGCCATGGGATTTTGCACATAATATAGAAAGGATTTTAAAAATGTTAATCGACGTGTATGGGATGATGAAGAAGATGAGAGAGTTGTAGGTGAAGTATTAGAAGGCAATTTCAAGCTATCACATCAAGAAAGAAGTGTGATACATGCCAATGTTCTTCAAAACGCATCTTTGTTCGATAAGTAGCGTAGGTAAAAAAAATTACACAACAATTTATTTACTCAATCACATTTACACATTTATATTATTAATATTACTATGTCTACATTAATATTCTATGTAGAAAATATGAAGAAGAAAATAAAACATGGATGCAACATTGACCTCAAAAGCACATGAGACATCATGATTTGATTGGAGGTGATTCTTTTCCAAAATTTGAAGAATGGATTGTTAATATAGTCAGTGATACAAAAGAAGAAGGTCAAGATATAACAACGGAGGAAAGTGATCTTTCACAATCTCCACATTTATGGGCTATGCATTTTAGTGGAATGTGTGCCTATGGTAGTCATTTAAGAGTGGAAGAAAAAGACGAACGAAAGACAAATTGTGATTGTGTTGTTAGTGTTGAATTTCTTCACAAAAATGAGAAGAAATTTTATGTTGGATTCATCCAAGAAATTATTCAAGTTGATTTTGGTGAAAATAGTCCTATATTATTAAAATGTAAGTGGATCCGACCATCCGCAGTACAACTTGATGAGTATGGATTTGTACACGCAAATACACAACAATTTTTATCAAATATGGATGAGTCGTATGTTTCCCCTCTTCAAATTAGACAATTGTTTATAATTGTTGATGTAAGAATCCCAGGATGGTCGTATGTCATTGAAACAGAGTCTCGTTCGAAATGAAAATTCATGGAAGTTGTCAATTTAATGTTTAATGGGAAATATGTTAATTTACAAGAAACATTCAAAGAAGTGGTTGAAGACGATGATAGAGTGTTTGAAGAAGAGACTTTGATTACCAACGAAGAGATTGGAAGAGAAAATGTATTGCACGTCACAGATGAGGATGAAGAAGAAAATCAAGTAGATGAAGACACGAGTGATCAAGATTATGATATTGGTGGCAATGCAGATGATTATGAAGATGTTTTGTCACCTTAACTTGTTAGCTTGTCACCTAAAATTTGGTTATATGTATGGTGTAATTTATTATTGAATGTAATTAAGATCTAAGTATAGGTGTTCTTATTCGGTGTTGTTTTACTGATAAATTTCTGGATCTAATCATTATTATTATGTTGGTACATTGTATACAAAACCTGAGATGTTCACTGCTCATTTGAAGTGCATTTCACTTATTGTTAATGGATAATCATAAACCCATTGTTCATCCTACTATATGTTTGGCTTTTGGAGCAAGTGAATTAAATTTTGAGTATTGTCATTGTTTAACCACTGTTGATTTGAGTACAAAATATGAATTTGTATTTCACTTATTTACTATTAATTTATGGTTGATTTRCTATAATAAAGATCTTGAGTATATATAGGTGTGTTTATTCACTGTTGTTTTACTCATAAATTTTTGAATCTAATCATCATTTTTCTACTGGTACATTGTATACACAACYTGATTTGTTCATTGTTGATTTGAAGTGCATTTCACTTACTGTTAAGGGCTAATCATAAATCCATTTGATCATCTTACTACATGTTTGGATTTTGGAGCAATTACCAAATTAAATTATGAGTATTTTCATTGTTTAACCATTGTTGATTTGAATACAAAATMTGAATTTGTATTACACTTATGTATTGTTGATTTCAAGATATATAAGCAACACTTCAAGGGTTGATTTTAAGTCGCATTTGTTATTTCGCATGCCCACTTAATTTTTTAGCACATGCACTAATAAAATCTGAGATTCAAACTCATATTCCATTGTTGTTCTACTGATTCAAGTTGTTGATTTATACATTATTGTTTATTTGGACTTCAGGAAATGAGGAAAAGGACTTTAAGGCGTAAATTACTATATGATAGTGATCATAATGTTGAAACAATGACAAAATATGAGCGCTTTCATAGAGAACATGTCACCAAGAATAATGAATATTTATCGTCTCCTGGTTTTACAAACAAGAAGTTGTAAATCCACTAAGTAGTATATTATTTGTTTAATAGAGTTTAATGAAATTTTATAGGCGAGAACTTTATGTATACAAGACATAATATGATATTTTTTTTCGTTTTATAGGCAAGAAAAAGAGTGCAAAGAAAATGCTGAGAAAAAACAAAAGGAAAGCAAAGATACAGTGTTGCCAACTCGTAGAAGCCAACGCATTTGTGATTCAACAAATGTAGTTGATGAAAAGAATAGTTGTGATGATGTGCAGCCTGATATACAACATGATGAGGTACAACCTGATGATCTCTTAGTACAAAGTCTAAGACAGATTGTTGAAAAACATGATCAAAGCAAAGTAACACGTCAAAGTCTGCAGATGATTTATTCAAAATTAAAGGATGTGTTTGAAGTGAAATATGCAGA
>JASDQU010099520.1:15196-27226 GCA_032191745.1 Picea mariana
GTGTTTATTTCAAAAAGCTAGAAAATGGAAGCTATATTATATTGCTATTGTATGTAGATGACATGCTTGTTACAGTGTCTAATATGTAGGATATAAATGTGCTCAAGAAGAAACTAGCTAATTCATTTGCGATGAAAGATTTGGGTGCTGTAAAGAAAATCCTTGGTATGCAAATAACAAGAGACAGGAAAAATCGCAAATTGACATTGTCTCAGGGTGAGTACATAGAGAAGGTGTTGGAAAGGTTCATAATGAAGAATGAAAAACCAGTTAGTACACCTTTGGCCAACCATTTTAAATTAACTATGGAAATGTGTCCCAAGACACAGGAGGAGATAAAATACATGTCCAGGGTCCCTTATTCATCAACAGTTGGCAGCTTGATGTATGCGATGGTTTGTAGAAGACCAGATATTGCACATGCAGAAGTTGTGAGTAGGTATATGAACAATCCAGGTAAAGAACATTGGGAGGTAGTAGAGTGGACTCTCAGGTATTTGAGAGGTACTTCTACTCATGCATTATGTTTTGGAGGTTCAGACATTGTTCTACAGGAATATGTTGATTCAGATATGGCAGGTGATAAAGATAGCAGGAGGAGCACCACAGGGTATGTTTTTACTATAGGTGGAACAACAGTAAGTTGGATTTCGAAACTACAAAAGTTTGTTGCACTTTCAACAACAGAAGCAGAGTATGTTGCTACTACAGAGGCTAGTAAAGAAATGATTTGGTTACAGAGGTTTATGGAGGAATTGGTAAAGAAGAAGGAGAATAGCAGGTTGTACTTTGATAGTGAGAGTGCCATTCATATTTCAAAGAACTCATCCTTCCATTCAAATACTAAGCATATACAACTGAGGTACCATTTCATATGATCTGTCTTGGAAGATGGACATTTGAAGTTGGAAAAGATACACACTAGCCAGAATCCTATAGACATGTTAACAAAGGGAGTAACCAGGGAGAAACTGAGTTTTTGCTCATTTTTAGTTGGTCTTCAAGCATGAAGATAAAGATGAGAAATTTTCTAGGTCCAAGAAGGTTCATAGTCCAATAGATACAACAACAGTGGAGTTGTTGAGATCAGTCTCCAAGTGGGAGATTGTTGGTTGTGGAGCCTGCTTATCTTCCTGATTTAGAGGTCCTTGCTTTCAGCTGTGTTTATACCCCATGAAGACTTTACACTCCAGAATAATGTACACTCCTCCATGTGGGGGATTGCAGAGGGGGGTTACCCCCTCTGCAGGGTTCGGGGGCGAAGCCCACAGAGGAAAAATTGCCTTGTAAAAGTATATTGTAATTTCATTGTAAATCTAGACTGTTCATTATAAGGTCACAGATCTAACGGTAGAAGTTATGTTAGGGTTTTTTTCCCTAGAAGGCAACCCTCTCTTATGAGGGAAATGTATTGTGGCTGTGCATCATAGTGAATATTGTATTCTGAGATAGGAGACTGTGAGAGAATGAAGAGGAAGTTACAACGGGTTTGCTGTGGGTTGTATCCCTTCATTTGCTGGATAATAATAAAGGAAGGACCTGGAAATTTCTCTGGTGGACGTAGCCCACACTAGGTGAACCATGTATATCTGTGTCTCTATTGTATTGTGTATCTTCTGTGTTTTATTTCCACATTTGTTTTATTTTATTGCTCCGCGATCCTGTTTTTCTAATAGGAGGCTGCTAATCCATTGATGAATGTTGATTTACTTTTGGCTGTGTATAAACGATCTCTTCACATGCCTCAACTAAGGGCTTCTCTTGGTCAAACTCTAGGGTTGTGTCTTCTGTGAAAAGGCCAACTTCTACATCATCCTTACTGTCTTCATAGTGATCAAATATAATATAAGCTTATTGCTCATCATCACTAGAATATCCATAAAAAATGGGTTGCCTTTCATGTCTATGACCAAACTTTAAAACAATAATTTCATCAAGAATATAACTGCTAAAAATATCCATTTTAGGAACAATAGTAACTGCTGCTTCTAGCTATTCATACACATGATTTTCATCAAGACAGGGCTGCTCATGGATACCTGCATCGAAGAAAAAATTATCCACAGTCTTTTCTTCATAGGGACAAAAGGTAAAAACTACCTTACGTTCATATTTGAGATGATACTGACTTTGAATCCTGCCACAAGCTCGGAGGTTCTCCTCTACTTCCTCAACATCCATGAATAACTATGATAAAGATGTAGATTTCCTTTCTCTCAGAAGAAGGACAAGCTCTGAATGCTGATCCATGACATAGTACACCATGGCAACAGTCTCTGTGGGTATGATCTCTACAGGCATACTATGATAAACACTGTAAAACCTCCTATTGAAGACAACCAAGGCTTCCCCTTCCCCTCTCCTCAAGGCATTAAAAACATCCCAGTACTAATCAAGGGACTTGTTCTCACCCCACCACTTTAAAAAAACATTATATAGCTCAACCCAAGAACCAATGGAGTCAGCTCCCAAACCCTTAAACCATACAACAACATCTCCTAACACGGATTTGGCCTCATGGTAACATCCCGATGAACTATCTCAAACTGATCAATAAAATTCTCGAAAGCCTCCACATGCCTCTCAACTGTAACATGATCCTCTCCAGAAAAATGAGGAAAGTACTTAAATAAATAAAGAGGATAAGGATGAAGATGATATGGAATCTTTAAAGGTTTAAACAACTTGTCTCTGATTCTAGTTTGAAAACTAGTGGGATGAATATGAGGCTTAACACACTGATGGCAAGGCTCAATAGTAAAAACAATATGTGATGAGATTTGGGGAGGCTGTGGATCGATTTCAACCTCCCCAGGGCTCCAAGGATGATTGAGTTCAAGAGGGGTTTCAATATGAAGCTCATCTTTATGAGTAGGTTGAGCTGACGATATAATATCAACATCTACAACACATGCAGAAAGTAGGTCTTCTTCTTCCAAGGATGGATATATAAAGGAAGGCTGGTAATCAATCAAATAAATAAATAAAAATATGATCCTCTTTATATGTGAAGGGAAAAACAAAAATGAGCTAATAAAGAACAACAAAAGTTCACGAAGAAAGCTCATAAGATGATACCTAGTCATCCCCTTCATCTTTCTATCAATAGGATCCTCCCCAATGGAGTCTCTGATGTGGAGTCACCAGGTAGATGATTACAGTCAATTTCTGTATCCCTCTCTTGTCTACCATCAAGAGTTGGATCTATGTCATTCTTCCCAGGGAGCTCTTCGATCTGCTCAAATCCGTCCCCGACAACGACGTCATTTATGTTAGCACTAGGAATCACCCTCAGACTGTAACGAGGATAAGCCCAGTACCCATCAGTTTATATAGTAAATGTAAATGAGTTTTAAGGGGGTCAAATGGAAAAGACTCAAGATAATAACATTCCAACTCAGAAAATCTGGGCTGGCATGCATAAGAAATTGAGGTCTTGTATCAACTTCAGTCAGTAAGTTGGAGTAAAGGTGAATAGGATGAAGACTTTGATGAGAAAATGTAGAGGTCTGCTATGGACATCAGGTCTTCCAACAACCTAAGGAGTAAAAAACTCAAACATAAGATTCTCTTGAATTCAATTTTTCAAGGAAACTGAAAGACATTATAACAACACTATAATCAAACATTCATCATAATACAGTTACAACAATCCATGTGAATAAGTCAATCATGAACTCTCTCAGTATCAGAGGCAAATAAGATGGAAGAAGAAAGTTGACTTAGATTAATCAAGAAGTCCCAAATCAAGTTACATAACTAGAGAACCAGTGTTCTTCATCAAAATATTACAATAAGGGAGCCTAGCTCAACCATCGACCCTTACAAAATATCAAAACTACGTATATATAAGTAGAACTGCTGCAACCATCAGGAGTGTGATCAAATTGCTGCATTCAAAGTTTTCAGTCGACGTCTGCTCTGTCAGATTGTGCAGACAATATTCTGTTGTCAGGTGCGAGCTCTTTTGTCTGGACCTTCTCTGTCAGACTGTGCATGTATCTCTCTATCAGACGCGAGCTCAAATATGCCAATCCTTTTTGGCTTTCCATTTATGTGCTGAGACGAGGTCTCAACCACTGCTCTCATTCTCAATAACTACCTTCATCAGGATCAGAATGAGGCCTGACACCCATGAATGTTCTTAGACAGTGCCAATGACTTCTACGATTCAATTTTGACACTTCGAGGTTATGCAGATATTCTTCTGTGACCAATATAGGCGTATCAGGTGGCGGGCTGATAGCGTATGCACAGAGGTGACGTCGAACGAAATGCTTGGCGCAAACTTGCATGACAGGACGAGTGAGCGATAGTCACGTGGAAGGAAGCGGAGGATGATGGAGCTTTTAAAACCCAAAACATTTCATTTTTCCTGAGGAAATCATGGGCAGAATGCCACATGATTTATACCATAATGCTCCTTAGGGTAAACCTCAATTATGCTCGATTCCTATGAAATAGGTTGCAAATTCTGGTGTTAATAGGTGCCAATCAAATTAAGGAGGTGATTTCACCCTAAGAAAGGTTAGTGTTCTAATGTTGTTGTGCTAGAGAACCCTACAAACTGGGGGAAGGTAGGGTCCTATGATTTATTCCTATCATATCCGATTTTCAACACAATATAAAAGGTGGTTAGAAAACTTTAGCAAATGTATGGTTTGAGGAGTGGTGTTGTAAATAATAATCTAGACTTCAAGATTGAATTGTTAAAGGTCCTTATTATGGATGGGCATATATCTTAGTGTCCAATTATGGTCAAATCAGTCTCTCATGAAGGGATGTTTCACTCAAAGGCACAAGCATAAGAATGAAATCAATATTATACAGTGTCTTTGTCCTCACACACCATTTTAGCACAATTCAATGCAACAATGAACATGTGATACCCTAACTCTACTTGTGATTCCCATGCATGATGAGCCTTTTCCGTCACTAGACAAAGCAATGAGGTGATTTCACCCTAGCCATGGTGAATTTTCTGATGTTGTCATTACCAATGAACTTGTGCTTGTGATAGAAGGATAACTAGCAATTTGCTATATTTCCTTCTGGCACAAGAGAAATGATGCAAAAATTTATTTGGGGTGCCTTTCTCCTCACATGTCCCTTCAACACTAGACCATGTAGAAATATGTACATGCTATGCCCTAACACTACTTGTGATTCCCCCACATGATGATACATGCTTGTAGCTGGCTATACAAATCAATGAGGTGATTTTTCCCTAACCATATTTAGTGGTTTGATGTTGTTGTGGCTAATGTGCTAGAAGGAAATCTAGCAATGGATAGATTTCCTTCTTGCACATGTATAAGGACACAATCAATGCATGGTTAGTTTTCATATATTATAGTTACTTTATTGGATCTCATTGCGACTACATGATTCAAGGAAATATTGTTAGTATATGAACTATGTTTTTGTTGATGTTCACAATGATATGTATGTTACTAATGGTGAGCTTGATGTGATGCTGTTTCATTTTCAAATCCCACTCTCAATATGAAAATTCTAGATTCCAACAATTTTAATTACGTAAAATATAAAATGGTGTGGTGTCCTATGTTTTACAAATCCCACTCTCAACATGACACTTCTATATTCTAACAAATTTCATTATTTAAAATATAAAGGGTGAGATTGGTATTTAAGATGATAGAGTATTTGCAAACACTTTGATGATAAGTGAATCTCATATGTGTGCCATTGAATGCATTTACAATCCTTTCAAATTATATGGATCATAATGATGATTTGTTGGACACCATTTTTAATAACATCCTTGTAACAATATCTTAAATAATTACTTGGAAAACATGCTTATGAACACCTTGTATTTAGCATTGCCTCGTATAACATGACATGATAAGTGTATATATTTTAGTATGAAGTCAAAAGGTTGGATTGGATTGCAGTTATTGTTGCAAGTTAAGTTGCTCTAGATTACATAATAGAGAAACAAACATTTTGGTTTATTCACATGTAAAAACATTTCCCAGAACATTTTTCAAAACTGAATCTATTGACATTGCAATTTGGATGACAACTTCGAAAAAAAACACAACAAGATTTATGAGAAAGTTAGTTTCCAAAATATTACAAGATCAGTTTGTGTTTACATGGGATTTTTCAACTTGCAAACAACATAAGGGATAAAATGCCACTGACAATCTAATACAACTTATACACACGAAACAATTGAAAAAAGTGTGGGCAACATATACTCAATATGATGTAACTAACGCTGTTATGGTGGATGATTCACTTGAAAGTGAAAGAAAAACCCAAAGAAAATGCGAGTCTTGCTACTTTATTCAATGGAAAGAGCTAGGAGGGTAAATGGTTGATAATCGATCAATGGAGAATATTGAAAAATTCTACAAGGTACTAGATGTGCGAGATGTTTTGAAGGACCTTCAATAACATTTAATAGTACCTTAATATGACTAATGTTTATTTCATGTATGCATTCCAATCCTCACAATTTATATGGATCACAATGGCAATTTGTTGGACAACATTTTTTACAACATCCTTGTAACATCATATTTTATGGTAATAATGACGATTTTGTTGGACATATTTTTTTATAACATCCTTGTAAGTGACGTGTGGTTGCAATATGGATATAAATATAAAGAATAAAATGCATTTATAATCGATACATCAAATCCTAGTTATTAATTCATCAGATATCAATGAAATCACATCATGATAAAATCCTATACAAGATGGGAGCAAGATACTTGGCTAATGAAGGTTCTTTTCCCCCTTTTTAAGACCCTACATTGTATACAAAATAAATGTGAATACAATTAGATGTTCAATACAACATTGACTTCATTGTAGTAGATAAAGATAAAAAAAATTGAAAAATTGTTCACAAGTACATTGTAATTTTTAGTACAACTTTGACTTAGTTTTTGGCAAATCAATTTCTATGATTTTAGATTTTTTTAACATATGGAAATTCACAATGATATTAAAATATTTTTTAAAAAAATTTATAATTTCTTTTGCATTGACCTTTTTACATCATACGACACTTGATTTCTGGGTCCATACCTTTTTGTAAATTTGTATTCTTAAATAATTATTTGTAATTGTAGTCATCTCGTCATATAAGCCATTAAGACATTGAGTTATTTATTGAATTTTATTTGCATATATGATTTTAATATGACTATATAAATGTGATATGTAATAATTGAAATTAAATTCCAAATAAGTAAATATGCATTTCTTACAAAACAAAATAAAAATCACTTATAATGAGTTCTAAGTGGACTATTTAGGCTAATGAGAGATGGGTAATTTATGAATGACTTCAAACTTTTTGAATAGTAAGACATTTGGTTTCTTGGTCCATAATTTTTTGTAAATTTGTATTCTTAAATCAATTATTGTAATTACAATAATCTCATATAAGCCAACAAGGCACACTGAAGTCATTTATTGACTTTTATTCGCCTATTAGCATTAATATGAGTGTATAAATGTGATATGAAAATTTTGAAATAAAGCTCCATGTAAATAAAGATGCACTTCTTACAAAACAATTTATAATTAATTTACAATGAGTGCTAAGTGAACTATTCAGGATCATTAGAGATTGTTTATAGAAGAATGCCTTTGAACTTTTGCACTGTAAGGAATTTGATTTCCCAATTCATATCTTTTTGTAAATTTGGATTCTAAATCAATTTTTTGTAATTTAAATCATATCATATAATCTGATCAGGCACGTAGTTATTTATTGACTTTGAACTTTTTCTCATCTTCTTAACCCTTGTGCTCCCATCCATAGCACCCCCATCTAACCCTCCTACATCCAATGCATATTTCATTTTGGAGAAACCTTCAAACTGAGGATTCACATTACCGTTACCAACACATCCATCCAAGGATATACCAAAAAAAAAAATCTATTCTCATAACCTTCCTTGAGTTGAGAACACATTTAAGGACTAGCATAGGGTTTCAATAGAGAGTAAAACAAAGAACACTCCATAAACAAATCATGCATATTAACTAATGATTTACTAAAGTAGTGAGATTCTCGAGGTCCAATAGAGGATCCAACCTCATAAATATCAAAAGCTTCTCCATCCCTTGAAAAGGAAACTATAATCTCATCCACCAATCCAGAGGAGGACAATGTTAGATACCTAATCCTTTTGGATTGAGGTACATTCTAAATGTATTTGTAAATATTAATCTAGGAGAAATATGAAGAGTCATGAATGTCAAGAGTCATCAGAGGTCTTGGAATACGAAAATAAGAGCCATCTCCTTAATGTATTTATGTATCGATCACATTAATGAAATACACACATCCATGAAGTTATTCCCTCTTCCCATCAGTGGTATTAGAGGAATCTATTTTAACTCCATGATTCTCTCCTCCCTTGGGAATTACGTTCTCTCTCCCATGTGCAAATATGCCCCCCACTTTGGTGTTAGATCTGATATTTGTCTCTTTGCATCATAACCAACATTACTTCTTCTATGCTCTCCCCATTCTTGAGACAAAAGTCCCAGGATAAAGTATTCCATCCACTCCAAGCCACCACTCCAAGCCACTCCAAGGTGCCATCTCATGTATTCCTTCTCCCATGTCCTACGACGACCCTCTAAATTTCCCAAAACGCACTAATATTACCCTGATTTCATAGAAGAAGTTGAAAATTACCTTCATAAATGAGTTTGTATAGAAAATGACATTCTTGGAGGTCCATGCCATGTTGTAAGTGTAGTTCGCTAGTGATTTTCTTTCCTCGACTCTCCTTGAATCGAGATTGAAATCCAATCTAGAGGATCATTTTTTATCCATGACGATTGTTTCGATTTCTGGATTGATTTTGACTTTTCCATGCATTTGGCATGACCAATGGTTTTGAGTTATATAGTGATTTTCATTTGGCTGTCCTTTTGGCACTACTTCCACTATAATTTTCCCTATAAGTTCTAGCTGACCCATGTGATTTCTTATTTAGGGACAAAGTTTTCCATATTTCCGGAGTTGGTGTTGGAAAATGAATTCTCTCATTTCCATTGTTGGCGTGGTGTTGAATAGAAAAGAAAATTACCCATAATGGTATAGAAATATCAAACACACTCTTATTTTTAACGATTTGTGGGATGACATTTATGAAGAAGAGGATAATAGTGGACCTACCAAACCTATAAAAGATAAGGAGCTTTCCATATGGAAGAAAAAAGATAAGAAATCATATTCCTTCATTGCTTCTACAGCAAGTGAAGAGGTGAGCCACCATATTATTTCTATAAAATACTCGTATGGTGCTTTAAATAACCTGAAGGATTTGTATGACTCACACTCATAATCAGAACTCATACAATTACTGGTGAAGCTCTTCAATTAGAGTTGAAGGATGGTGATCCTATGGCTTTAGCTTTTGATATCAAATCCATTATGCATGACATCGATGCCATTGGAGTGAAGATATACATTCCTCTCATAAACTTCATTAAGGCCATCTACCCTACATATTCTCACTACCTTGAATCCCTACAAGCTAGTGGCCAAATGAATTCCATTACATTTGACTCTTTAGTGGAGAAAGTTATAGAAGATGAGAAAGATTTGGGAAAGAAGACAACTTATCCCACTAGAGAGACCATGTGCATTTCTCAAGAAGGGAAGAATCAATCACATGATTCTTCTAGAGGAGAAGGAAACAAAAGAGGATGTGGAAGAAATAATCTTAGAGGTAGGGGGTAGGCACAATTGAGGTGAGAGATCTTATCTTCACTATGTCTGTTGTGGAAAGAATGCACATGAGGCAAAGACATACAAAATCCATTGGGAGAATATAAAAGACAAACAAGATTAGAAACAAGACAAAGATAAAGTATCGGATTTGGTGAAAGGTAAAGCACTTGAATATTATCATTATATTGTTGCCCATTGTAATATTGGAGTAAATGAAGATTTATTTAACATTTCATTTGCTTCTTGGAGATATGCGTGGCTTCTTGACATATGTGCAACATGCCACATGACCTTCCAAAGAGACTTCTTTGAAAATTTTAGTAACAATGTAGATGGTATAGTCTATTTAGTAGATAAATAAAGTCTCAAACCCTGGGGTATTGGAACCACCAGGCTTAAATTGCTTAGTTTCCCATATTTTCTTCTGCATGATGTGCTCTGTATTCTTGAGTTGCAAAGGAACTTGATGTCTCTTGTGCACATTCGAAAGTAAGACCACTCTATCCATATCTTTGATGGAAAAGTTGAAATAAGGAAGGCCTATGACATCATGGTTGTTATGATATGAGTGGAGGATGAAATATTGCTGAAGTTGAAAGGGACATTTGTTCATGCACAAAATTTTGCGTACCTCTCTCACCATGATGAAGGATTTTGCTTCATTTTAGTGGAAAATCTAAGATGGTTTTCATATTGATGATGGAGGAGAATATACGTCTAATGAATTTGAAAACTATCATCACCAACATGGGATTCAACATCAAACCATAGTTCCATACAATCCTTAACAGAATGTTGTAGATGAAAGAATGAACATGACTCTCTTAAATATGGTTCATTCCATGACGTTTTTCAAAAATGTGAAATTGATGTTTTGGGCTGATGTAGTTCTATGTACAATATATGTGAAAAATAGAAGTCCATCTCATGCTCTTGGGAACAAGCCTCCTGATGAAATGTGGTATGGATGCATTCCTTAGGGGAGGCATCTCAGGGTCTTTGGTTCCACCTACTATGCCTTAATTCTTAAGGAGCAAAGCAATAATATTGATGCAAGGAGTCATAAGTGCATCTTCTTGGGGTACTCAAATACCACCAAGGAATCTCATCTTTACGATGAGGTAAACACGAAGTTCATTATTTCCAAAGATGTGATTTTTCTTGAATCCATCAAGAATGAAAAAATGTTGAGTGACAACTTGATCATTTGGATAGATTCACCCATGTAAAGACATATAACAAGTTTGATGATGAGATTCCACATCTTGAAGGGGGGATCCCTATCTTGGATCAATCTCTAGAGTCTCCGTTTTAAGGACCATCTCGCTTTATGAACAGGTTCTAGCCACTTCATCAGAATAGGAAGTTAATTTGGATGATGTGATTGAGAGGATTGAAAGATTTGATGGAAATGCAACACCATATCAATGAATGGAGTAACCTGAACCATCTCAGAAAGGTCCACCAAAGTGCCTCATAAAGACACTTGAAAGTGTTCATCCTAATTAGGTTGGAAAGACAAGAACCAAAAGTTCTACAAGACAAGATGGAGGTGATGTAGATAATTAAAATTTAGGTGATGTATATGATATGGATTTTTCATATGATTATGAATTGAATTTATCTACTAACTTTGAACCACTTACTTTAAAGAAGTCATGTCTCAGGATGAGTGGAAATAATCCCTGCAAAAGGAGTATGATGCTCTCATCAATAATGGTACATGGAAGTTGGTGGACCCTCCATTCATAACCAAACCAATTGGCTACAAGTAGGTTTTCAAGAACAAGTACAAATCATATGGTTCACTTGACAAGTACAAAATGTGGCTCATGGAAAAATGATTTTCACATAAAGAAGGCATTGATTATGATAATACTTTTTCCCCACAACAAAATGGGACACCATTCGTGCTATATTTTCATTGGAAACACAAAATGGATGGAAAGTTCATCAAATAGATGTGAAGACTACTTTATTGAATGGAGACTTGAAAGAGAATGTCTTCATGTATTAGCCAAAAGGTTTTGTTATGAAGGGACAAAAACAAAAATGATGTAAACTCATCAAATCCTTATATGGCTTGAAACAAGCACCACAAGCTTGGTATGGAAAGCTAACTGAGCATATTTTGAAATTGAATTTCAAGCACTTTAATCTTGATGATGCAACACAGTTTTTCAATAAAGTTGGAAAAACTGTTTTATATCTTGTAGTGTATGTAGATGATTTGTTGATAACATGGAACATTGAAAGCTATATTGCATCAATAAATAAAGAATTAAAGAAAT
>JASDQU010099522.1:0-11340 GCA_032191745.1 Picea mariana
GGGCATTTTTTCTGTTCATGTTGATGTACTTAATTTATATGTTGATGTTGATGTGCATATTGCTAGGTCATGTTAGATATGTTTGTTAAATGTGCTTTATAGATGTGTATGTTATAACAATGTTCATTAGATGTGCAATTTTCCTATTGATCATGGTGATGTACTTAAATAATTTATATGTTGATGTGTACATTGTTAGGTCATGTTAGATATGTTTGTTAAATGTATTTGATAGATGTGTATGTTAAATGATTCTTGTTATATGTGTGTGATGATGATGTTAGAAAATGCTTGTGTTTTGTTATATGTGTTCACAGTGATGATGCCCGGTTAGATTATTAGATTTTCTTGCTAGCTAATCAATGACATTTGTATGTGCTAGAGGTATATATAATTAGATGATGTTAGTGAATTGAAATGTGTATTTTAGATGATGTTTATGTTTCTTAGATGGTTATCATCATGATGTTTATTTTTATTAAATGATATTTATTATAAATTATGTATTGGTGAACTTATATCAAAATTTTGTATATGAAACATAAATACTTACTTTACATAAAAAAAATGCAAAGACATTTTTATAAATTACAAAGTTCAATATGGTTGAATCTATAATTGTAAAATTACCATAAAGATTTTTCTATTCCATAGATAGTTCATACATATTCATTCTAGCTAAATTCTTTTTCAAAAACCAAATTACATATGAATAAATGTTATTTTCCATTGTACTAATCGCTCTTTTTGAATAGACTCGTCTACACTAAAAATTGTTATATATTATAAAAAGTTATGATCTCCAATTATAGTCATTCTATTGGCCCTAAAATGTTATGGATGTGAATCTTCCTATTGTTATTTTTGTCATTATTTCGTAAGTTGATCTCTATCAAATTTTAAATTACTTCATTAATTGTGGTTTTACTCAACATTGGGGGCATAATTTTACAAATACTTCCAAAAGCAATGATAAAAGTATGTAAACTAACAAAGACTTTAGTTAAAAACCAAATTATCACAACATCATGTTAGAAATTTAATTTTTATATTATAAAGCACATTTTTTGTTAATCTTAATTTTAAACCTATAAAATGCATGAACATAAACTCAATTTTTGAATCATCATGTTAACATATCATCAAAAGGTTGTACTATCAAACATTCATATCAACCATATTATTACTTCTATTACCAACATAAATTATTAGGATAAATAAGAAACTATGTAAATTAAAATATTATCATTCAATATCTAAACATGTTTTCAACCATAAAATTATATGTCGTTGCATATACATAAAATCAAAAAAATTAATTAAGTAACTCATGCATGGCTTAAAATATTCACAACTCAAATGCTCAAGCAACGAAATACAATGCAAATCTTAAAATTATTTCCCTGAGATATTTAAGGATGAAAGTCATATCACTAAAAATATTGTTTTATACAAGTGCTTGAGTGTGTCCAAGGGTAAGAGGATTGTTAATAAATGGATATATGCCACCTTCTATACACATCAAAATTCTAAGTACACCATTTTGACAATGAAACAATGTTTTGGAAAAGTATTTTTTAGGTCTCAATGCTTCTATAACATGTTGGTAAAGGGTCAAACATCTAACATATCGAGGCCTTTTTGA
Source organism: Picea mariana (assembly GCA_032191745.1). Lineage (NCBI taxonomy): Eukaryota > Viridiplantae > Streptophyta > Pinopsida > Pinales > Pinaceae > Picea > Picea mariana. The sequence goes on from JASDQU010099522.1 coordinate 1,646, forward strand.
AAAGAAAAACAATTTCTCATATGTGTATTTTGACAATTACTCGTAATATTAAATTGTTAAATACTTAAAACTTGACATATTTCGCCTACAAGGAAAATATTTTTCTATCATTTTAGTTCAATGTTAGAATTGATATTAATTGTTCCAAGATGTTTCAGATTGTTTTCAACATCATAAAAATTTAAATGGAGAATGTATAATTTCATATCCAATTCAAAGTTCAATTGCTTTAACTTTTTTCAGGATTTCAGAATTGGAAATACTTAGTTTTAAGTGTAAAAACCTTTGCAAATCTTACCAATTATATAAAATGCCAACTATAAAATGTTTGGATTTTTTTTTTCTAAAAACATGTTGTTATGACTTTATCTTGAAAATAATTCTTAAAATTTTATATAATTAAACATGCAACGACATATAAATATCTTCAAATAATAATATAAAATTTTATTTCAATAAATCATTCCATGCAATCACAAATAATTTGAAAGACAAACACATTACACATCAAACTGATTGTTAACCAACTAAAATTGTTCAAAGATTTGTTATAATTAGCTTTCCATTTCCTCTATCATAAGATGAATAAAAAATATAATTAACAAAATACAAATAAGACAAATATACAACAACAATATTAATGATGAAATAAAACATGTACATATCACTCTTTGTTGTCATCACCATCATTATATTCCTCGTTTGGAATGATAACACTATTGTTCTCAAAAATATGTTTTGATCTAGGGCCGTTTCTTAATACAAACCACCAATCCCTATCCAACACATCTGGGTTAAAAAGAACTTGGTTTCAGTGTTTTGGGAAAACATAAGGCTCCTTATCTTCATCCCACATCTTTCTAGAGTTGATACATATAAACCCACTATCACTATCTTCCTTTACATTATTTCGATCAAAGGTGTCCCACCACTTGCACCTAAAGATAACACATTGGAAAGACGAGAAGTCCACTTGAATGATCTCTTGGTTCTTTCCAACATAACCTGAATTCCCTCATATTAGGTTTTGATAGCGGTGGTTAGAATGACTAGATTGGTTGAACTCGACTTCCTATACACAATCTTGTGTTATGTGTCCATCATTGACATCCTCTGTGTGAAAATTATGTCCATATTCCCACATAGATGGGATCAAATGCACCTATTAAAAAGTGAAAAAATCACAGTGTCATGTGTATAATAACCCAACCAATAAAATATTAAATATAGATGTTATAATTCAAAGGTGCATTATGAAGTTAAAAATGTACACAAAGAGATTATTATTGATTTTCTGCACCCAATCCCTATGTTTAGTGCATCCTCTTCTCAACGTGCAGCTAATGACCAAATGCACCGTATTTCTCTCTAACTTGGTCAACAACCCAAATGTTGGGGCATATCATTCGCATATTTTATTTTAAATGATCAGGATAAGGCATGATTCTACCATTCAACCATCTAAATTATTTCCCATCACTGTCTCATTTCCTTCCCTTTTGTTTGTACATTGCAAACCACAGTTGCGTTGCCTCTCAATTATAAAGAATGAATTTATTGATGGAATCAATTTCAGAATTCACTGATATATATATATATATATATATATATATAGTCATGAAATCAAATAGACATACAGTACGTATCAGATCAAAATATACATTATGAAGTTTAGTGTGAATAGTCACTGTGTATACATTTTAAAAACGATAAGTCACTTAATCTTTATCAAACCCCTTTTTCTATTCGTTTGAAGAAGCTTCCCTTCTCTATTGTATTCATCCCTTCTATTGTCCCAAATCACCACACCTAGTGTGTTGTCGATCTCCTTGATGTACTCTCTATAATAATTGAAAGACTCATATGATATGTACCCCTCTGCCATAGAACCCTTTGGTTTTTCCCTTTGTTGGAAAAATCCTTTCAATTTCTTCATGTACCTCTCTAAGATTAACATCCAATGATAGGAGACCACTCCAGCTAGTTCAACCTCATCTACTAGGTGAATTAAAATATGAACCTGCAAGTCCATGAAACTCGTCAATAGTTCCTTCTCAAACATACAAACAATCTCATCTATCTATTGACGCCACCGTTGAATGATAGCCATATGAATCTCCTTTGATGTGATCCAATGTACAAATGCAGATAATTTAGATATGGAATGGTGTAGGTCCTAGGGAAATTCATGGTTCACACACCCACGCACAAGGAGAGGATAATCACAGTACAAAGTAAACACATACAAAATTAATTTTGTTTTATCATATGAAAAAATTTTCTTCCTCGAGAAACATGTCACATATTTAGGTGGTTTTTCGACACATGGTTTCTTTGCCGATGGTTTTCTATTNATTGGGTTAGGGTTTTGGATGTCGTTGGATCTTATATGCATATTGTATTGTAAACAATGTATCACCATGAATGAATATAGAATATGTTGGTTTTCCCATTTTGGGTTTCCAGGGGAAAAATATCTCTGTAATGTTTGTATTTTTCATTGTATATTTTATGTTCTTTTACTGAAAATATGTTTGCAATAAATATTGTACAAGATTAAAATCTACAGTCCCACCCTAGGAAGTGTGCCCCTTCTCTTCTCAACAGTCCTTCAGCTGCCCCACTTCCTTTATGGGATTCAAAAACAGGCCAAACAGAAAGTCTCAAAGCCCTGTAGCTGGAGTTTCGCACCTTCGGGAAATCAATTCCCAACAATTCTTTCACCTAGAGAGAATTTCTCACGGGCCTGAGAACCTGCCTTTTCAGTCCAACTCCTAAGATAACCAGGTACGAGTACAGGTATGGGTATGGATACAAGTACATGTATAGGTACATGTACGAGTACGATACAATGATAGTAACAAAATGGCACGGTGGACAATTGAATGAGTCTCTAAATGATGATGGAATCCTTCGAAAAATTAACTAAGTCCAAATTATATGTATGCATGTTCCCAAATTGACACTTGTCATGTTGAGAAACACTTTGGCCCACTTGTCCCCATCCTTAGAAACTAGGATAAAATAATTATCCATACTTTATACTTTAAGGAATATTAATATAATATTCTTTTTTGTCTTAAGCTCCCTAGCTTAGCCTGTTATTCTTAACTTTTATCCCCCCTTTTCCTAACTAGTGGAGTTTAGTCCCTCATACTCTTTTATCGTGGTCGATCTACATGCAACAATGTGTTATATTAATGATAAGAAATATACAAAAATAGGCTCACTAGCCTTTAGCATCTAGTCTCTTTGGTCTAATTCAACAGATGGGACTCCTAGCTTATAATAACTGGCTCACCAACCTATAAACCACAACATATACACAAAGGCTCCCTGGCCTCCAAATCACACACACTTAAGTTTGTTGTGTGCAGTATCTTGGAATGTGCACACTTCATCATTTTAGTGCGCAGTACATGTGTGCACTATACCATGGAAGGTGGATGCAAAATGATATCAAACAACTCACAAGATTAAGTAAATTTGCATTTACATTTATAGTTGGGGTTTGGCCTATGGTTATTACACTAATGATTTAAGATTCCTCCCGCATGAACCTTTAAAAAAGTCCCTTTCTTCTACACTGTATGATTGAATACAATCTACCCAAAAACTTGTAATATATCCTCCTAGTATGTTTTCCAACCAGAAAACAACTACACGGGTAGTTGGGTTACTTATAAAATTCAGCTATCTTACCAATTTAGGAGTCCAATTCCTTGGCATTGAAGCCCTGTATCTTCCTGTTTTATCCACTAATATTTTTATCTACTCAGTCGGAATAATTGGAAATTCTCCAAAGAAAATTTCATGTATATCTATGTACACATACCTTTGCATCCATTTCTTGTCACTCATCTGAGGGTTTCTATTCTCTTTTTAAGAAAACTCATGTTCCTTCCTTTCCAACCATTCCAGGTTCTGGGAATGAAACCATTTGTTGGTGTTTCACGTGGTTTATAAGACCCTAGGCTTGATTTATCTGGGACCAAAAAAACCCACCAAACATCATCCCTTTCAGAATTACCCTCTTGCATAGATGAAGTCTCACATGAGGCATCTATAGGGACTGCAATAAAGTTGGCTTCTGCAATAGTAAGGGAATGGGAGGAAATAATTTGGTTCATTCTTCCTTATTATTTATGTGCATGTAATTATATTCTTATTCTTCATTAACTTACTTAATGAATCAAATTCATATTATCAATATACTCCATAGTAGTACATACACTCATTTCTTTACTAGTTATGAATATTGTGCCATGATTAAACATAAGACAAAGATGATCTACTATGCATCCAAATAGAATCACATAATCAATCACATAAACAATATACAACATAATATTTAACATGGTTCAGCCAACTCTGGGCTACGTCCACAATGGATGGATTCTTTATTAATATTTTTTTAAGTTCTTTAGTCTTGTACATTGTGCTTACAAAGATGTATCATGTTTATCTTTCTCTTCTCCTATCCTAGTCTCTCTGCAGTGAAAGCCTCTCTTTCTCTACATCATCCCTTACATTCATACACATATTCCTCTCATTTACAAACTAATAAGAGGAATCAAACAAACCTCAACAAAACATAAGATGACAGAACCATCAATATCAAACCCCTATTCTCCCAACCCGTTACATATTTATACATCAAATCTAGGGCTTAAAACCCTACTTGGTTCATCCCAAAAAACCATTATAATGCATGGCTAATTCAGTTAACTAGATGTTCAACTACTTTCTTCTTCTTTTGTTTGTGCATGTTTCTTTTGCGTGTCCTTCCATCTTTAGAATGTTGAGCCTTCATCCTTCATTTTCGTTCACTTTCTTCTCCTGCTTTATTTTTCTTTATTTTTCTCTTTTATTTCTTCTCAATTTTATTCTTCTTACTGCACGTTGTCCTTCTCGATGCATCTCATATGTGAAATTACTTGTCCTTCTTCTTCTTCTCTTCCATGCACCTCTTCTGTGTGCTTCTTCTGTACTTATGATTTGTTTCTCAGAACTTTATTCCAAAACCTCATGTCCAACAACAAGGTGGTATTTCAAGTGGCTAATTCCTCCATTAATTATTTTTCCGCAAATATTGCATGTCAATATTTGTCTATTGGGAAGTTCTACTAGTTCACCATACACCCACATTGGATCCAATGCCTTTGACATTTTGTTTAGGTGAAAATATTAAACCTATGGCACAAAAAAAATAAAAAATAAATAGATGATAATGCGAAGCTTAAATAATGAGAGCTAGATGAATGTGGAATGATTGAATCTTCCATTCAAAAACAACAAGAAGAGGCACATTGGAAACCCTATCCTAACTCTAGAAAAACAAAGTTCAACCAAATCAAAGAAAAATGTTTTGGATCATACCTGGAAATATTGATGGTTTAAATGATTGAATGAGGAATCCCCACTCCATGATATTTTCGCTAATGGAAACAATATCCTTGGATTTGTCTCCCTTGGATAGATGCAAAATGACTTCCCTCACACCTCTCTAGCTCTCCCACACCTTAGAAATGTAATAATGAATGAAAAAAGTGGCATGTGGCCTTAAAAAATCCATTCACGTACACTTTTTCACATTTTTTATTCAACATGCCGATATATTCTGTCGACTCGCAATATTTTGAGAATATATCGTGATCCATTGAATGTGTCTCATGAAACATTCAATGTATTGGATATGTCATGATATATTCCATCGAATATATTGTCTTCCCATTTATCTCGACGATAAATCTGATATATATGATATATCGACGATATATACAACACTGAATGAAACTAAGAAATTTCAAATTAAGGAAGAGAGAATAGTTAGTTGTAATATACCTAAATTATATTACATTTCTTATCATGTAATAATATATTACAGGTTTTTTATTATGTAGAAAGGCATTATAATGTAAATTATAAGTCATGACCTTTGCCAAGGACATGAGTTATCTCATAAGATGTCAAGTAAATATGTAAAATGGATAGTAAATAAAATATTTTTTATTATGGATATATGGAATTATGGTATGTATTCATGATGCTCTTATGAAGTGGACCACCATATCCACTTCATTTGGTATCATAACGGTCTTTCCGTTGGCCCGTGGTCAACTTTTCGGTTGTTCGGTTGTTTCCCTAATTTGTAATCAAATGATTTTGTTGGTGGCATAAAATGATAAAAGAAAAGAAAAAATGTGTTAGGGTTGTGGCCCATTCTTTTCTCTTAATAAAGAAAAACTAAGGCAGAAGAAAAAAGAAACAAATAATACAAAAAAAGATGTTTTCTTAAAGTGCTCATGAATAAGTATAAGTCAAACACAAATATATAGTTGGAAATAAGTTAAGTTAATTTCCATTTACAAGGTAAGAAAAGGTAATTTAAAAGAAAAAGTTAAAAGTGCACACCAAGAAGCTTAAAGGAAAGATTTCATAGTTCGCATTAGTTAAGTTAATTGCAAAAGGTAGTTTAAAAGAAAATTTTCCAAAGAAGACGGAAGAGTAAATTTTGATTTTACCATTGGTGGTTTATAGGCCCATGGTATTCCATACCATATATACAAATATTTATAGAGAAAAAACTTTTTACAATCGTAACAGTTTTTTATATTGACCTTGCTAGTTTTTTCAATTACGGAAGAGGAAGTTAAAAGAGCTCTCACATGAGACCATGATGATAAGATTAATAATTTAGAATTAAACATAGATGAGTACTCTCCAAAATTATTTTTTTTTTGTTACAAAACAAGGAAGTTGATGTAGTCCTAGGGAACCCTTGGTTGAAATGTATTCATACTTTTACCATGAATTTGATAAAAATGACATAGAGTTTCAGTACCTTACCGATATGTTAATGTTCTGATACATTAATTCAAAGAACATTCCTCTATCATCAAATTCAGATGAAAATGAACAAGAAAATCACATCGAATTAATGGTAATGTTAAAAAAATGAATTAAATTCTTATAAGAAAAGATGAAGAAATTGTGCAAAATCAAATGGAATTGGAGAAGAAAGATACAAAAATTCATGAATTTCAACAAAAAATTAAAGAGTTGCAACAACAAATAAGTAATATAAAAACCACTCATAAAAAACAGTCTGAAAATATCAATAAAAAATTATTGTCCAAAGAGGAAGAAATTTCTAGTTTGAGAAATCATAATAAAAATCTACTTGTAGATATGAATAAATTGAAGAATAAGAGGAAGGCACAACAAGAAACTTAAAACATGAATAAGGGCACTAACACTCAACATGGAAAAACCTAATGTTGTTATTAATGAAGCTGTATTAGTGGAAGAGCCTCTAAACTTTCAAATTGAAGATAAGACAACTTCAATTGAAGGGATGAAAACTACATATCATATTACTAATGAAGTATTGTTACTAGAAGAGTTTCAAGAAGTCAAGCATAAGAGACAATTCTATGATAAGGAAACATGGATAGATTTAGTTGAAGTTGACATAGGGTTGATCACCACTAATAAAGTCATAGGTCAAGTCGAAGGATGATGTCACACCAATCAATACAAAAAGATCAGATATCATCATTATGACTCAATTAAATTATGAAAATAATTTAACCAAACATTAGGAAAGATAAAATTCCTAGACATCCAAGGATATGTGTTCCCCAAATTCAACAAAGAAGAACATGTACACAATCTTATCATCGGATATTTATAGAAAAAATACACCTTGGATGGATTGATTCTTTTTTTATGCCCCTATATTGTTCGAGAATTCAATTGTCATATCATCTCATGTATTCAACTTTATCTAATCGATAACAGTTACAAAAGAACACCGTTATATCATAATCGTTTCTCATTCCCTATTCTTTGAGGACAAATGATTTTTAAGGGGGGGAGACTTGTAATATACCTAAAGTATATTAGATTTATTATCATATAATAATATGTTATAGGTTTTATATTATGTAAATAGCCATTATAATGCAAATGATAAGTCATGACATTTTACAAGAACATGACTTATCATTCCCTACATGTATTTATATACACATATTGTATCTCATAGGATGTCAAGTAAATATGTAAAATGGATAGTAAATAAAATATTATTTATTATGGATATACAAAGTTATGTTATTTATTCATGTTGTTCTTATGATTTGGACCACGATTCACTTCATTAGCCTTAGGAAATAGATAAATTTTCCTAGAACAAAACAAACCAATTTTTCTATAATTAATGAAGGAGCATATTTTCTTACTTCCAAGAAAATTTTCACCTCGACTACAACAAGAAGTTATCCATAAGAAGAACCCAAGTCATAATTTACAATCCTTTAACCACTATTTCCAACAACACAATGAGAGAACTAAAGTTAGTCCAAATCTTGGTTCAAAAACATGAATACTAAGTGAAATTTAATGTATAAACATTATCATGAATTTGAATAAACAAATACAAGATATACAAGAAGAACCCAAGTCATAATTTACAAGCCTTTAACCATTATTTCCAACAACACAATGAACGAACTAAAGTTAGTCCAAATCTTGGTTCAACAACATGAATACTAAGTGAAATTTGATGTATAAACATTAGCATGAATTTGAATAAACAAATACAATATATACTTGACCAAATGACCAATTCTAGCAATGGAATGAGTTCCTTGCCTTTGATAAATCATTGTGTGCCAACTAGTTTGTACCCTACCTAGGAAAATGTTTCCCTTGGGACCCTTAATACATATAACATATATATGTTATATGTTATAACATATACATGTTATATGTAATAACATATAACATATATATGTTATATGTAATACATATATATGTTATATGAATTTAGTGCGATCACAAATAAGAGATAATAGATATAAAATTCAATGAAAATAATGCAATATATATACAAGTAGTGGGAATTTACAATATACTATCCTTTTTAGACATATGAATATCTAACATGGAGATCAAGAATCTAAAATCTAAAGTTCTACAAATGAGTAGATACCAAGGATTTCATCATTACTATAATCCTTTACCATATCAACATAGCATGGTTAATTAGTATAGGATAATTTTGGTAGTATTTCATTATTGTTTAGGAAGCCATCCAAAACCCATGAAATGCCCCAGATACTTATAGGACTTATGAAGAATGCCACCTCATCCTCATGCAAAAATCCCATTTTTATAATTTTCAATTATTGATCACCTATGTGGCACCCTCACTCTTTCCATTTATTTGTGATTCTTAAATAAGGAATTTAGTTCCCCCTTAGTGTCGCCTCCTTAGGTCTTTCTTCAATATTTATTTATTTTTCTAAAGTAAGTTTACTAATTTGAATTAAATAGTATTATTTGACGATTAAATAGTATTATTTGAGAGATAATTTGTCATCTGAAATAATATATCCATGAATTTATTTAGGTTATGCATTGGTCCCACCCTTATACTGATGAAGGTGATAATTGCTTTAAGGAATAAAAAATATATGTCCTTACTATGCCTCCCCCTCCACCCAAAATATCATATGTGTGAGGAATGCTACCTTCCATGGTGAATAATCCTCATGGTAGACATGTTTCCCTTGGATCATACATATCCTAGAAGAGAATCCATGCCCCTTGCGCAAAATTGAGTAGACAATCTAATCAACTTTGCTCAATTTGACACAATAAAAAAAATGCATCTTGTAATCTCCAAC
>JASDQU010099526.1:1114-19754 GCA_032191745.1 Picea mariana
TAAAGGAATTTTCACACAGACATTTCTTAATTCATCTAAACATCAAACTCAGGAAGAGAGATTGGTAATTTCTCTTTAACCAACCTTTCTGGAAAAGGAGGTGTTTGGATATTTAATGTTTTACCCTTCTGGATTTGATTGTCTATTGGTAGCTTTTCTGTGCTAGGAATCTCCTCTTTTTCAATTTGTTTTTCTATGATAACAGGATAATCCTTTGGTAGAACTTTCCCAGACCTTAAGTGGATATTTTGAAGAGGGAGGATTGAGTATGATGGCCCTTCTTCAATGTTATACATGGGTTTTTCCACTTTATTATTAGGATTGGAGATTGGTTGGGATGGTAATTGAGTTGGTATGGGTGGAGGTTGGTTAGATGGTAGCTGGAATTGTTGTGGTTGGGTTAGTTGTGGTGCAGGTTGTGATGATTGAAAATATGAATTTTGTGGTTGATTCTGCTGGAACTATTGATAAGGAAAAGGTTGGTATGACTGTTGATAAGGCTATTGGTATGGTTGTTGGTATGGCTGTTTTCCTTGAGCATACCCTCGCCAACCTTGAGGAGGTTGGTTTTGGCTCTGCTGAGGAGGCCAAGTTTTCCAAGGCATAGGTGCATTCCATGAATTTTGAATAGGAGTTTGAAAATTCTGAGGAAATTGTTGAGAGAATTGAGGAGCAAAATTTTGAGACATACCTGTGAAACGTGGTTGCCAAGGCTTCCTTGGTGCTAGGTAATAAAGAGATTCCATTCCTTGTCCTTCTTCTATGTGAGTAGCTTGTAGTTATTTTAACCTTGGACAATCATCAGTGGCATGATTATCTTTACATAATCCACAAACTTGAATTCTGTCTAAAGGACATTCTCTCGGTGCATGTTTTTTTCTACATTCAGGACAATAGATGGCTAATACTTTATCTTGTTCCTCTTGCTTCTGTTTAGCTTTCAATTTGTCAATTTGTGAACCAAATGTGTTCATAATATCATTTTTAAATATCTCAAACAGATTCCCTAATTTTGATTTAGTAACACCATTGGAAATTGATTTAGTTGACTTTGTCACAATATCTCTTTGTTCTCGTCCTCTTTTAGCTTTTCCCCTTGAATATTTCTTACATAATTCAACGATTTTTGGGAAAGGAAGGTGAGAAATATCCCCCGCCCCCATTAAATTAAGAGCCTCCAAATTTTCATCTGAAATTCCCTTCAAAAAGATAGTACGAATGACATCTAAAGGAAGATTATATTACTTAGATTTGTGCATATTATAGAGAAATTTTTCTAGATATTTTCCTAAGCTTTCATCTTCACTTTGAGACATTTTAAAGATATCTTCTTTAGAGTCTTTGGACTTACAATAGGGCTGATATTTTGTAAGAAATTTCTTTTTCATGTCATCCCAGTATACTATGGTTGCTTCTCCCAACCCCATGAACCATTTTAATGCATATCCTTTCAAAGTTGCAGGAAATAAACGAAGTTTTTGAGCATCATTGGTATATCCATATGTTCAACAAACGATGTCAAATTCAAACATGAAAGCATCAGGGTCTTCAGTAGACAATCCAAAGAAATTTGGAAGAACAGAGGGAGGAATATTCTTCATTTTTATGTCATCTCCTAAAAGAGTTGGTGTATCAACTATAGGAAATGAAAATGTAGCATGTTCTTCCTCCTCCTCTTCATCATTTCCTCCTCCTCTTGTCTCTTCTCGATGTGATTCTCTATCCTCTCATTCTTTCCTTCCTCTTTCTTCATTTATTTTCCTTTCTAATTCCCTTTCCATTCTCTCCCTTTCTTGTCTATCAGCTTCTGACATTGCAAAAAAGTTTTTTGTTGTACAGTCAGATATTTCTGTTGGAAAAAGAGGGTGTCCTGTTTGTTCAAAAATAGTTTGCTTTTCTTTTTGCTTTCCTACAGAAGATATTTCTGTTTGTATTTGTTTCTTCTTTACTTCATGATCCAATAGAACTTGTCTTTCTATGAGAGTTAATCTTTGTCTTGAACTTTGTTTTTCCTCTAATTCTTACAAAGTGATTTTTCTAGCAGTTGGTGTAGTAGATTCGTGTTTTTCAGTTGAAGATGTTCTTGCTCCTATATATGGTTGATTAGTTTTGGGGGGGTTTTGTTTTAAAAATCTGTCTTTATCATCCCTAAGTTTAAACATAAAGAAACATAACTTAAGATTAATTCAATGCTGTGTTTTTTTTATTTTATGTGTATATATGTTTTTATATCTCTAAATGTGCCTCCCCGGAAATGGCGCCAAAATGTTAGGCTCCAATCTACTGATGTAAATTAGAGTACAGATGATTGTCAATCCAGTGTTTGTAAGACTTAGAGGCACATCCAAAGTATATGGATTTAGAGATAGCTTTTATCTTTAATGGAGATAAACCAAAACCTATTCTAAGGGTTGAATGTGGAAGAGATGCTAAGCTTCTATTAAGAAGTCCTATTCATAGATCTCATAACAGTAATCAACAATTGTTTTTCTAAAGAGTATCAACAGTAAGCATTCAAGAGATGTTCAAACTAGTTCTAAGATTTATCAAAATGCTAGAAGGACAAAACTCTTATTCAAGAGATGCATTCATTGTCTTCTTTCATTCATTCATTAGAAACTATCATCAAATTAAATCAAAAGTACTGAAAGCGTAAATAACTCAGAAAGCATTCATGACTATCTTAATGCTTGAAGGAAAACCACACATTGAATTATTATTCAAGAAATCATTCACAATATGAGTAAGGCTTTGAAACATTAAGCATATGACTTAGCTATGGAATTCATCTACCTACAAAAAGATATGAATAAAACTCATCTACAGCAAGATCTAATCTAGAACATGTATCAAAGATTACTTGAAAAGAACATAAAGAAAGAATGTACTAGTTTGGCAAAGGGGGCCCTCCAATGCTTCACTAGTACACTTGAGTTGTCTCAGCTAAGAAAGAGCTCCAGCAGCATTCACATCATATCATATCATTAATAGGAACAAAACGCAGAACTAATCTCAAGAGTGGAAAATCCAAAGTTTCTTCATTCACATCAAGGTTGTCTTACTAGTCTATGCTTAAGAGTATTTATACAAGAGTTTCAAAACTAAAAATGCTAATAAATCTCCTAATATAATGATCAGATCCATAATATCCTAGGAAGGTCGAATGCCTCCTTCAGATCCACAATATATGGCCAAATCCCACGAAAATCCAAAACTGTCCATGATTTAAGGCTAAAACAGGGTATTTTCTGTTGAAGTGGCCCTGTTTGACCAGCGTTGATCAGACATATGGAAGGCTCAAATATCGAAGATGATAGCTCATTATCCATCCTTGTACATCAGGGAACATGAACCAAGTCTTAGATTTCGCCCAGGTGTCCTGCAAGTACACGAAGCTAGGAGCAATTATGGGATTTAGTCAAATCCTGTAATTTCTGATAAATTTTCAATTTTAATGCCAAAAATTAGAAAACTCAATTCTTAAGCCAAAGAATGATAAATATACCTTGCATAAGCTGTGTTATGGAAAATATGGAATGAAATGAAGGAAAAATGGATGGATATAGAGGCAAAAGTGTGGTTTATAGAGAAAAAAGAAAGCATAAAAATGTACTCAACACTTGTCCCACCCTAGGAATATACACCTTCACTGTCACACAGGGAAATCCTTCAACTGCTAAACCTCTCTTTCCTTGGGCTTCAACAACAGGCTAGACCAGAATTCTCCAAGCTTTGTGGCAGCTACAAGATCCCTTCTATGATTTCTCACTTCCTCCGCGCACTCTCTCACCTGGACAGAGTCACTCACAGGCCTGAAAACATGCCTCTTCAACCACGACCACCTCCCTCACCTGGAGAGAGTGTTGCACACAGGCTTGAAAACCTGCTTCTTTAGCTCCATTCCAACACAAGGAGGACAATAATAAGGCTCAACAAGGAACATATGTTAACAACAAATCACACTCGGCCAAGGGACTGCATGGCCACAACAACCCACAGTTATAACACACATGACATAGAAAATTATGGTATGCTTAGGTTTCACATAAGACGTGGCTCAGTCCGTGGGTTCTCACTGGGTTCAGGATGCGTGACTATGAAGAGGTCAAACAGATTAGACGACGGATCAGTCCCCAGGTTTTTCCCACTAGTTTCAAGGTGCACGACCAGAGAACAAAACACAGAGGTCGAGTGCAGAGACAAAACAGTTCTCGGGAAAGATTCCATCGAACTAAGGAGGAGTATGGAAGATTCGCAGAAGGACTCAGGTGAAGGATGGAAAAATGACCCACCAACCCCCAACATAGCTGATGCTTCAGCTTTTAACTGCATGCGCCTAGGTCGACACTTGTCTTCCTGGAGCTGCATGCATTCCATTTTGCACACGTTCCTTTTCAAAGAACTTAGGACAACACTTGGTCAATTGACCACCTTATCCTTTTAGGAAATAATAATAAATTATTATCCCCTTTAGAGGTAAGCCCCCTAGCTTAGCCCCTAGGCCCAACACTTAGCCTACTTCCCTTGCCAAGCCTTGTGGAAGCTTAGTCCTCGATCACTCTTTCTTCGTGGTCGTTCGGCACACACCAATGTTTATATTTTATTAATGATATGCATAATTACATATACAAAAGTCACGCTCGTGGCCTTTAACACCTAGGCTCTTCAACCTAAATAACACATAATCTCACTAGATTATATACACTTGGATCACCAGCCTATAAACATTATTACAATACATAATATAACTGGGGCATGTCCTTGGGGTATTACAATCCCGTCCCCTTATTTTTGCACTGTCCTCAATGCAACTTTTACACAACATCAACAAGATTTTCAAACTCTTCAAAAATATGTGGGTATTTTGCCCGCATAGCATCCTCATGCTCCCATGTCACGTCCTTAGGAGCGTATCAGATCCACTGGACCTTTACAAGCCCTATGGCTCGATTCCAGATCTTTTTCTTTTCCGGTCCAATATGTGCATAGGATGCACTTGCAAGACACCTTCTTGCTCCACCTGAATCACATTCCAATCGATAACATGATTAGCATCAGGTATATATTTCTTAAGCAATGAAATATGAAACACATTATGTACAGTCATGAATGCAAGTAATGCAAGCATATATGCAACTGACCCAAGCCTTTCTAGGATTTCAATTGGACCACAAAATCTGACTGCCAACTTCGAACAATTTCCCAGCCTGAGGGAACTTCTATTGGCTTTCACTTTCAAGAAAACATGCTCTCCCACTTTAAACTCTTCGTGGGTTATGTTTTTATCATCATAACTTTTCTTCCTATCTTGGGAAACCTTTAAATTTTGCATAATTTTTAGCATTTGTTCTTCCATTTCCTTGAGCAACTCTAGCCCAACCACTACTCTATCAGCTGGATTATCCCATCTTTCTAGAGTATTTCACTTTCTTCCATAGAGTTCTTCAAATGGGATCATCTTCAACGATGCTTGATACCCATTGTTGTAGGAGAATTATACCAAGTGTATATATCTTCCCATTTAGATGGTTTATCCATCACATACATCCTCAACATATCTTTTATCACTTGGTTCGCCCTCTCTGTATGCCCATCAGAATCAGGGTGATAGGCTATGATGAAGTTCAGATTCATTCTGAATCCTTTGAACAACGATTTCCATAACTTTGAGGTAAATTTCGGGTCCTTGTCAGACACAATTGTCTTGGGAATACCGTGCAATCATGCTATTTCCCTCATAAAAATATCAGCAACGTTAGCTGCCTTGTGAGTAGTCTTTAATGGAATAAAATGGGCAGCTTTCATAAGCTTGTCCACCACCACCATGATTGAATCATGCTACTTGTCGGTTCTGGGCAATCATGTGATGGAATTCATTGTCAGCACTTCCTGTTTCCACTCAGGAATGGGTAAAGGTCATAGAAACCCTGTTGGGTGTCTGTTCGTAGCTTTAATATTCTGACACTCCATACATCTGGCGATGTATTCAAAAATATCTCTCTTCATACCTGGACAAAAGTAATGGCTCTTGACTGCTGCCATAGTTTTATGATATCCAGGGTGCCCAGTATAAGGCACAATGTGCATTTCTTTCAAAATCATAAGTTTCAATTTCTCGACGTTAGGTACATAAATTATGTTCTTGTACATAAGTGTTACGTCAATTTCCAATTTATAATTCTCCACTTTCCGTGGCGTCTTACCTTGTTGTAGCTTTGCTACAAAATCCCTGTACTGCAAATCTGTATTTGCAACCTCTGAAATTCTTCCTTTAAAATTATTTGGGTACATGCTAATGGTTGTAGCATGCACTTCATGCACTCTCCTGCTGAGTGCATCAACCACTTTGTTCTCTTTTCCTTTGATATGCTTGATATCAAAGTCATAATCACAAAAGAATTCCAAGCATCTACTCTCCCTAACATTTAAGGTTGGTTGATCAAACAAATACTTCAGACTATTATGGTCTATCCTCAATTCAAACTTCCTTCCCATGAGGTAATGTCTCCACTTCTTCAGAGCATGAACGATGGCCACCAACTCCAAATCATGAGTTGCATAGTTTCTTTCATGCTCTTTCAACTTTATGGATTCATAACAAATTACGAACCCATTATGATTGAGGACTCCTCCCATTCCTTCTTTGCATGCATCCATACACACTACAAAGTATTCATTCAGATCTGCAATCCCCAGGATTGGAGCACTGGTTAATAGTTGCTTCAATCGCTGAAAGTTTTTCTCACATTCTTCTATCCACTGAAATTTATTCTCCTTCCTTTGCAAGGAAGTGATAGGGTGAGCTATCCTTGAGAACCCTACAATGAACTTTCTGTAATAGCTAGCTAGACCCATAAAGGATCTGACTTCTGTCACATTCTTTGGTGATGACCCTTCTCTGATGGATTCAATCTTCTCAGGATCTACGACTATCCCATCCTTTGAGATGATATGCCCCAAGTAATGGATCTGCTTTTGATAAAACAAGAATTTGCTCAACTTGGCATACAGTTGGTGCTCTCTTAGCACTTGCAGCACTATCCTCATATGATGTTCATGCTCTTCCTCTAACTTGAAATACACTAGGATGTAATCCAAATATACTATGACAAACTTGTCTAGATAGACACTGAATACCCCATTCATTAGGCACATAAAAACAACAGGTGCATTCGACAACCCAAATGGCACCACTTTGAATTCATAATGACCATACCTTGTTCTGAAGGCAGTCTTGCTAATGTATTCATCCTTAATTCTTACCTGGTGTATCCTGATCTAAGATCTATTTTCGAAAATATCTTAGCATCCTTCAACTGGTCAAAGAGATCATCAATCCTTGGAAAATGATACTTGTCCTTTACAGTCACCTTGTTCAACTATTTGAAATCGATACCTAATCTCAACGTCCCTTCCTTCTTCTTCACGAATAGGACCGGGCCTCCCCAAGGTGACACACTTGGGCATATATACCCCTTCTTCAAAAGCTCTTCAAGCTGCAATTGCAGTTCTTTCAAATCTGGTGTACTCATTATGTAAGGAGCTTTTGATACTCTTGGTACCTCCTGGAACACATATTCAAACTCTTTTAGTACTGCATGGTCTTCAATCTTTGAGACCTCATCCTTATATTCTTCCTCCACATGGGCTGCAAATAATTGATAGCCTTTCCTATAACACTTCTTCAGTTGCATTGCGGAGATTTCTCTGACAACAATAGCTCTGGGAATTCCTTTGACTGTCTTCCGATTTCTTTCCTCATCCAGGAAAGCGAAATCCTTTCTACAATAGTCCAAGATGGCATGGTGTTAGTCCAACTAGTCCATCCCAATTAGACAGTCATAAGAACCTAAAGGAAAAATTTTCAATTCATCCTTTATGCTCAGTCCATTCATGTCCACAGGACAAGACTTAACCAATTCCGTAACCTTTCTCTTGGTTCCTATAGCCAGCTGCACTAACCAAGATTTTCCATGTTTGCTTCTCGAAAATTGAAAAATTTCCACCACTTTAGGATCTATATAACTATGTCTAACCCCTGAATCAATTAAAATAGTAAATGGTTGGTTGTTATTCATGTGCGATTGATATTCTGCTTGCTTGTTGTCTAGGGCTGCATAGATCCTGGGTATTCTACTACCCATGTCCTCCACTATTTCAGCCTACTGAACATTGTGGACAAATCTCACTTTATCATTTTTGCGGGGGCAATCTTTGTACCTATGGTTTCCTTCACAACCCCAGCATTCCACAGGTGGTTGTTTTGGCATTTTCCCACCCACTTCAGCCTTCTTGGGCTCTCTAAAAGATGACTATCCTTGAGGATTGTTTCTGAAAAAGGGTGGCTTAGATCCCTTCTTCCTATCATCCATCTTGAAATTCTTCTTATCTTCCCAAGCCTTCCAGAAAGTAGGCTTCTCTCTTTGCTGCTCATATAAGAATTTTTCTCTTCTTATAGTTTCTTCCATAGTCTTAGGGTCATCATACTGGATCTTGTCACCGATGGAAGGTGGCAGTCCACTCGGATAGCTTTGAATATTGACAGTCTCATCCTTGATGAACGGAACATACTTCAGTAATTCCAAAAACCTTCATTCATACTCATCAATGGTCATGCTACTGAGCTTGATTTCATATCACTCCTTCATATTTCTGTCATAATATTTCTTAGTCAAGTATTTCTTCTCGAAATACTTCTTGAATTCTTTCCAAGTGATATCTTTCTCTCTAATGTGTTTCACCTGTACAAGATGATCCCACCACATGGATGCCTTTCCTTTCATTTGATACATTGCAATTCTTCCTTCTGCATGAGAGGAATAATTATGAAGTTGGAAATATTTTCTCATGCCAAGAAACCATGTTTCGACATCTTCCTCCTTCTTGTGTCCTCCATCAAACGTAGGAGGATTAATTTTGTTCATTTCACCCTTCACTTTATCCACTTCAGATCTCCTGTGTTTTCTGGTAGAAGATGGGATTGAAATATTGTGGGCCCTCCTCTTGGAGCGACCTTGGGAGTGATGATGGTGTCTACCAACACTCCTTGATATTCTTCCCTCAGAAGTCTAGTGACTTCCTGTTTTGCTTGAGTCTCTCTCCTTGTCCAAATTCTTTTCTATTCTCTCCAGACTCTTCATCAATTTTAAGTTGAATTCCCCCTGTTGTTCCTTAGCTTTGATGAGATTTCTTCTATCTCCTTGGTGAGTTTGGGTATCTTTCTGCAATCTTTCAATGATTTTCATCATATTCCCTTCCTTATTTATCTCTTCTCCATGCCCATTGGAGTTCGACCTTTCAAATCCCAAATGAACATCCATCCCTTTAGCTCATTCTCTGAACTGGAATAATTATGTGCCTCCTCCATATCCTTGCACTCAGTGGCAACTCTATTTAGTTCTGACACTCATTAAACTTCTACAAACACAATCTGTAGACAACCGGAATTTGTCAGGTGATCATTCCTTAACAAATCCCACAACATTCATAAACAAACTTGATTCAAAAAAAATTTCAGACTCCATTTTCTTTTGGGGCTCTACTCTGTGAGGTTTTCGGGCACTATCCCCTTTCTCTCAGTCCCCAGCCCATGCTACCATGGGTCATGACCAAGCGCTAGATCAATAAACGCTTACTCTGGCCTTCAACCTTCAACTTCAAAAGATTTTCAAAGCACAAAACAACAATCTCTCGGAGTTACGAGTTACCAAAATCGCAAAGTAGAGTGGATTGACAGTCCATATCTACCCAACATCCAATGAATAACACTTACTATGGAACCTCAAGTGTCTGAGTTCTGGGTCTTCGGGACTTCAGAGATTCGGAGGATCTCGCAGCCGCACATCTGAATTGTTAATCTCCGAACATTCCCAATCACCTTTGGTGACATAATTATGCCACATCACTTAATGTTTTCCAATTGCGAGGGCATGCAATGGTGGTTTGGAGAAACCCTCCTTTCATCCCGCAATTCTTCTAACGTCGACACGTAACCCCTTAGTGAAACCGTAGTTTTGATTGTGGGACCGCCTTGGAAAATTAGCTTCCGTGCAACTTGGGTCCCCGCAATGTCTCCTGGTCATTGATCTTGATGTATCATGATCAATGCCACTATGGGTCCTCCGACCATTAACTACGTTACTGATGCAGGAGCATCACAAGCAAGCAAAGCGGAGGACAGTTGGATACGCACCAACGCACATTTTGAAGATATTTTGAATTTTGAAAGGATGACACATTAATGTAATTTTTGGAGAGACATAAGTTCTCTTAAATGTTTTGGGGATTGTAAAGCAGATCTTGAGCATTGATCTCATCTGTCATTTGTAGACAATTAATGTCATGAAAGTAAAGTAGATGTAGGCTTTAATTTGATTAGATAGCTTGAGGTTGTAGGAGGGAAAACTCTAGAAATCTCCCCTGTGTGTATTGTATTGTAATGTATCATTATTCTCATTTAGTAAGAGATGAAGAGAAGTAGAGCAAGAGAATAGGAGAGTAGAGAAGAACAAATACTGTAGAAGTTGTATAAGCAGATAGTTCTTGCTATAGAACCATGTACAAAAGAACTTGAGTTAATATAAGAATTCTTTGACTCAATTTCATGGTGTTTTTATGAATATTGTTTGCATATATTGAATGGTATGTTTACAGTTTTCTTATATGCTTTGTTATGCATTTGTTTCAATGCTTTGTATGTATGATTTCATGTCGAATGTATGAAGTCTGTGAGAGGGAGAGTATGAGTTTCAATTGTTTCTCTTCCTGAGAATTCCTATAAGGAGTGTAGTGAAGGTATGCAAGGAGTGCGTTAACAAGATTTTTGAGGTTTATCTCAGAAAAGATCAAGAGAGATAGCGTTTTTCT
The DNA here is from genome assembly GCA_032191745.1 of Picea mariana. Lineage (NCBI taxonomy): Eukaryota > Viridiplantae > Streptophyta > Pinopsida > Pinales > Pinaceae > Picea > Picea mariana. Next base: position 11,981 of record JASDQU010099526.1, read on the forward strand.
CATACTAGCAAAAGTGAAAGTATAGCATAGAGCCATGCAAGATGTGCGCAAGTCGGTGTTTGAAGTCTTAGACTTTTCCAACCCAGTGAGTAGTTGAAGGATTTATGTCGCAAGGAGTGCACAGAACGGGAGAGTCAGATAATCAAAGATTATTGTGAAGGCCGCAAGGAGTGCATACAAGAATTCCTTGGATTCCTTGAGTTTGCAACCAACATTAGGCTTAGGAGGGATATATTCTTGGAATGTTCAAAGGAAGGATGAGGGATGAAGTTACCTCATAGAAACCAAGCTCATGAGGAAGGACGCCAAGTGATTTGTCCAGGATTCTTTGAGAACTTGAACAGACGGTTGAGTTTCTCGGAGGGAGAAACACCAATTTTCCGTGGACCGTTGGATCTAGTGGATCAACGGGGAAGTTAAGGCTGAGTGTATTTCAAAACTCACAAGATTGAGAGGATTAGAAACCGTCAGATATGAATCAACGAGAGCTGTTGATTTGGCGCTTGAATTTCGGCATTTTAGAAGCGAAAGTGTGGAGGAAGCTATTTTTGGGAATCCCTAATACGCGAAATCCCGACGTGATCTGAACCGTTGAGGCATAAGGGAGGATCTAGTGGATAGATATCCCATTTCAGGGTTTTAGGAATCGAAGGAGTTGGTGGGGACTCACAATAGAAATCGCGAAGTCACGAAACCTGAAACACCTTTTTGGGTTAAGTCAGTGGTCACGCCGGGTGGTCACGTGGAGTGGAGGTTCGCGCCTAGTGCTTGTTCGTGTGGGCGTAACTTTTAAGAAGGACCTATGGTATTGTATGAATTGAAGGTTCTAGTGGGAACTAAAGAGCCACTTCGACTCAGCGAAAAAAAAAGATCCAAAGACTTGGAGGTCACACAGACTCTGCTGAGGTAGGGGTGTTGCGTCAGGTGGTATCAGAGCTTACAATCATTTTTTTCTGTAGGCGAGAGAGGACATAAGGCAAGTTGTGATTTAAATTATGTGTGGAAAAGATTGAAGCAATGCCATCGAGAAGACGTCAAGATATACCCATGCCCGATCCAGTCGTGGAAAGGGAAATGAGAGAACTTCGTGCGCGATTGGATGCTATGGAGACAACACATAGGCAAACACCTGATACTAGAGATATCTGTTAGGATGAAAGCAAAAACAAGGCTGTAGCCGAAGAAGAAGTTGTAGCTGAAGATGCTGCAGAAGAACGTATATTCAAAGTTATTGCAAGGATAGGGGCCAAATAAAAAATGGACATCTCGATGTATGAAGGTAACTTAGACGTTGAGGAGCTACTAGATTGGTTTAGATCTTTGGAAAAATACTTCGACTATGAGGATATCGAAGAAGATAAGAAAGTAAAGCATGTTGTTACTATACTGAAAGGGCATACAACACTGTGGTGGGACGAACTGCAGGCTGACAGGCGTTGTAAAGGAAAAAAAATAATCAAAAGCTGGGATAGGATGGTAGAAAATATGAAAGCCAAATTTATACCCAGAGATTACCAAATTAATATGTTTCAAAGAATGCGGAATTTGAGATAGAAAGGAATGACAATGAAGGAATATAGTGAAGGAATACACTGAAGAATTTTACAGAATCAACATTAGAGAAGGTCATCTCGAGAGTGATGATGAAAAGGTCGCTAGATACATGAATGGATTGAGATATGAAATTCAATATGAGATGAGCATGGTGACAATCAGGAATGTGGAAGATGCTTATCAAATTGCTTCAAAGGAAGAAGTAAAATTGGCCTGAAAGCAAGGTCAAAGGAGCAGAGGTAGAAGTCAAACCAGAGGCAAAGAAATTGCCCATGATAGAGTACAGAAGCCCAAGGATGAAGAAAATAAACTTCATACTCACCCATAAAGTGGAGGAAGCTCACAAGGAGGACAATATGCTGATAGGAACACTTTTCCTCAAGCCAGAGGAAGAGGAAGATGTAGAGGAGGTGAAAAAAAGTGTTTTGTATGTGGAAAGATAGGACACAAATCTTTTGAATGTCTCGATAAAAAGAGATATGGAGGAGGCGAAGCTCACATTTCATAAGCGTAAAGGCGAAATGTTGAGGCAGAAGATGCAAAAGGAGGAAGATCCTTAATGATGAGGAAAATTCTCTTGAAGCCAGAGAAAGAGATGGAGAATCCAGTCCAAAGGAATAGTTTGTTTAGAAATACTTGTAAGAGAAAGGATAGGGTATGCAAGGTATTTATTGACAGTAGAAGCACAAATAACCTAGTATCCACATAGATGGTGGAGAAGTTGGAATTGGAAACAATTGCACAACTGATCCAAACAAAGTTTCGTGGTTGCAAAAAGAACATCAAGTAACAGTCACTAAACAATGTTTAGTTGAATTTAAGATAGGGGGATATAGAGATGAGATCTTATGTGATGTTATTCCCATGGATGACTGTCATATTTTGTTTGGGAGGCCTTGGCAATATGACATGAATGTTATTCATGATGGAAGAAATAATACATACACCTTGGATAAGAATGGTAGGATGCATATGTTGCTGTCAATTGAAGATAAGAAGGTGAAAGAAGAAACAGGCAATACTATACTTCTCATGAGTGGGAAGGAGCTTCTTGACGAAGTCATGAAAGACAAAGAAATGCAGTTTGATGTGGTGAGAAAACCTAGAGTCATCTTGACCAGTACCTCAATAGATGACCTACCTGAGAAGATTCATAAAATGCTTGAGAGTTTTGTTGATATAGTGGTGGATGATTTACCTTATTTGTTTCCACCCATCAGAAGTATAAGCCATCACATTGACCTTATATCAGGAGTGAGTTTACCAAACAAGGCAACGTACATATTGACGCTGCAGGAGAATGAATAAGTTAAGAAGCAAGTCCATGATTTGATGGACAAAGGGTTGATTAGAGAAATCTTGAGTCCATGCGATGTACCAACAATGTTAAGTCCAAAGAAGGATGGTGGATGGAGAATGTGTATAGACTCGAGGGCTATAAAATAAATCACCATCAGGTATAGATTTCCTTTACCCAGGATGGTTGACTTGATGGATTACTTGAGCGGAGCAGATTTTTTTTCAAAAATCGATTTGAAAAGAGGATATCATCAGATTAGGATGAGGGAAGGTGATGAATGGAAGACAACATTCAAGACAAACAAAAGATTGTATGAATGGCTTGTCATGCCATTTGGTTTGACGAATGCACCAAGAAATTTCATGAGATTGATGAATGAAGTCTTGAAAGATTTCATTGGAAATTTTGTAATTGTGTATCTTGATGATATACTGATCTTCAGTAAGACTAAGGAAGAACGCTTGAGACATTTAACTCTAGTGATGAGGAGGTTACAACAAGAGAAGTTGCTGATAAATCTGAAGAAGTCATCTTTCATGAGGATGTAACTCATTTATTTGGGGTTCGTGATCTCTTCGAATGAGTTGAATATGGATACTGAGAAGTTAAAAGCAATCAAAGAATGGTCATTTCCAAGGAATATCTTTGAAGTCAGAAGCTTCCATGGATTAACCAGTTTTTACAGGAAGTTCATCCGAAATTTTAGTGGAATTTCTGCACCAATGATGGACAAAGTCAAGAAAAGACATAAATATTTTCATTGGATAGAGGAAGCACAAAAAAGTTTCAAGTTGTTAAAGGAGAAGATAACGGACAACTAGTTCTTGTTCTTCAAGATTTTAGTAAGACATTTCAAGTGAGATGTGACGTAAGTGGATTTGTGATTGGAGAAGTCTTAAGTCAAGACAATAGACCACTTGCATACTTCAGTGAGAAGCTGAATGATGCCAAGAGGAATTATTCCATGTATGATAAAGAGTTTTATGCAGTCTTACAAGCATTGAAGAAATGGAGGCACTACCTGGTTTCGAAAGAGTTTGTTTTATATAGCAACAACCAAGCCTTAAAATTTATAACCAGACAGGAAAAAATGAACCAAAAACATGAAAAATGGGTTGAATTTATGCAGAACTTTACTTTTGTTATAAAGAACATTTCTGGAAATGCTAACAAGGTTGTTGATGCATTGAGCAGGAAATGTTTGATTCTGTAGAAGTTTCGTGTGAAAAACTTAGGTTTTGATAGCCTTAAGGACATGTACAGAGATGATTCAGATTTCAAGGATGCTTATGAAGCATGTGAGAATCCTGTTCTAAGAGACAGAAGCCAATGGATTGAATACTTGATCCAGGATGGATTTCTATTCAAAGGGAATCAATTGTTTATGCCGAAGAGTTCTACGAGAGAAAAAATTTTGAAGGAAAAACATAGTGGAGGATTGGTTGGACATTTCGACCATGAAAAAACATTTGTGCAACTGAACAATTTGTACTATTGGCCGAGAATGAGGACAAATGTCAAGAAATTTATGAACGGATGTAGAATTTTCCATCACGCAAAGGAGAAAAGATAGAATACATGATTGTATCAACCATTTCCAGTACCATAGAGGCCCTAGGATGCGGTAAGCATGGATTTTGTGTTAGGACTGCCGAGGACACAAAGAGGTTGTGATTCCATATTCGTAGTAGTCAATAGATTTTCAAAAATGGAACATTTTATTCCATTTCAAAAAACCAGTGATGCAACACACATTGCAAACCTGTTTTTTAAAGAAGTTGTTCGACTTCATGGTTTACCCAAGAGTATTGTTTCAGATCGAGATACCAAATTTGTTGGTCATTTCTGGAGGACACTATGGAAAAATTTGGGGACGGGTTTATCTTTTAGCTCATCATTTCACCCTTAGACGGATGGCCATACCGAGGTAGTAAATCGAAGCTTGGGAGACTTGTTGAGGAGTTTAGTAGCTGAACATCATAGTTAGTGGGATCAGATTCTGCCGCAAGAGGAATTTGCATATAATGACTCACCTAATAGGATCACATGACAGAGCCCATTTCAGATAATGTATGAAATGCAACCAAGAGGAGTATTTGAGTTGAGATACTTAGAGCAGAATGAGTTCAAGAGTGCTGGAGCGGAAGATTTTGCAGCAGAGATGCAGGAGCTCCACAGTAAAATTAAAGAGAGGTTGTAGAGTTCCAACCTAGAATACAAGCGTAGGGTAGATCAGCACAGAAGAGAACTTCAGTTCGAAGTGGGAGATTTGGTCTTAGCACATCTGATAAAAGAAAGGTTCCCAAGGGGAACGCATAATAAGATGAAAATGAAAAAGATAGGATCCTGTAAGATTTTGAGAAAGTTTGAGGAAAATGCTTATGAGATAGAATTCCCAGATGATGTGGGAATATCACCCATATTCAACATTGTATATCTGTATCCTTACAGAGCAAGTGAAGCAAATGGGGAAGAGAATCAACAGGAATTTATGTGGGTCAAACATATGCCTGTAGCTGAAAATCCGTAGATGGAAAAGATCATTGATCATAGAGTTGGTAAGAAGACCCAGAGAAAGACATATTTTGAATATTTGATAAAGTGGAAGGGACACCTGATTGAAGATGCTAGTTGGGAAAGCGAAGTAGATATCCAAAAACATGGATAGACGGTGTAGGAGCTCATGGACAGGAGTCCATGAATTTTTTAGCTAGAGGAGTATGATGCAGGAGCATCACAAGGAAGCAAAGCGGAGGGCAGCTGGATACGCACCAACACACATTTTGAAGATATTTTGAATTTCAAAAGGATGACACATTATTGTAATATCTGGAGAGACATAAGTGCTCTTAAAGTTTTTGGGGATTGTAACACAGATCTTGAGCATTGATCTCATATGTTGGTTGTAGACAATTAATGTCATGAATGTAAAGTAGATGTAGGATTTAATTCGATTAAATAGCTTGAGGTTGTAGGAGGGAAAACTCGAGAAAGCTCCCTCATATGTATTGTATTGTAATGTATCATTATTCTCAGTTAGTAAGAGTTGAAGAGAAATAGAGAAAGATAATAGGAGAGTAGAGAAGAACAGAGACTGTAGAATTTGTATAAGAAGATAGTTGTTGCTATAGAACCATGTACATAAGCACTTGAGTTAATATAAGAATGCTTTGACTCAATTTCATGGTGTTGTTATGAATATTGTTTGCATCTATTGAATGGTATGTTTACAATTTTCTTATATGCTCTGTTATGCATTTGTTTCAATGCTTTATATGTATGATTTCATGTCGAATGTATGAAGTCTGTGAGAGGGAGAGTATGAGTTTCAATTGTTTCTCTTCTTGAGAATTCCTGCAAGGAGTGTAGTGAAGGTCCGCAAGGAGTGCGTTGACAAGATTTATGAGTTTTATCTTAGAAAAGATCAGGAGAGATATCATTGTTCTCATACTAGCAGAAGTGAAAGTACATCATAGAGTCGTGCAAGGTGTGCGCAGGCCGAGGTTTGAAGCCTTAGAATTTTCCAACCCAGTGAGTAGTTGAAGGATTTTTGTCGCAAGGAGTGAAAATAATGGGAGAGTCAGATAATCAGAGATTATTGTGAAGGCCGCAAGGAGTGCGTACAAGAATCCCTTGGAATCCTTGAGTTTGCAGCCAACATTAAGCTTAGGAGGGATAGAGTCTTGTAAAGTTCAAAGTAAGGACAAGGGCCGAATTTACCTTGCAAAAACCAAGCTCAAGAGGAATGACGCTAAGTGATTTGGCCAGGAGTCTTTGAGAACTTGAACAAATGGTTGAATTTCTTGGAGGGAGAAACACAGATTTTCCATGGACCGTTGGATCCAGTAGATCAGCGGGGAAGTTAAGGATGAGTGTCTTTCAACACTTGCAAGCTCAAGAGGATTAGTAGCCATCAGATCTGAATCAATGAGAGTAGTTGATTTGGTGCTTGAATTTCAGCATTTCAGAAGCGAAAGTGTGGAGGAAGTTGTTTTCAGGAATCCTCGATACATGAAATCCCGACGCGATCTGAACCATTAGATCGTGGGAGGTTCAATACCTTCGATCCCTAGAAAATTAGTCATGAGTTCAAACTTTGGGAAAAGGAGAAGAGTTGCATCGCGAACTCACAAGTCGCGAAATCCTGACCGTTCGAAGGTGGACCCTAGGGTTTGGCTGGAGGTCATATAGTTGAGGCATAAGGGAGGAGCTAGTGGACCGATAGCCCATTTTGGGTTTTCGGGAATCGAAGTAGTCGGTGGGGACTCACAATAGAAATCATGAAGTTACGAAACTCAAAACACCTTTTCAGGTTAAGTCAGTGGTCATGCCGGGTGGTCACGTGGAATGGAGGTTCCCGCCTAGTGCTTGTTCGTGCATGTGTAACTTTTAATAAGGACCTATGGTATTGTATGCATTGAAGGTTCTAGTGGGAACTAAAGAGCCAGTTTGGCTCAGGGAATCATAAAGATCCAAATATCAAGAGGTCACGCAGACTCTGATGAGGTAGGCGTGTTGCGTTAGTTACGTAACTTCGGGCCCCACTAACCCTACTCATACAGGATGCCACATGGTGGAATACTAGCGACTGATACGTGGCCCATTTAGATGGGTTACACTCTTCATGTTCCTAATTCCATCTAAATCTTCCATGCTTAGGAATCCACTTACACTTAGCACACAACCCATGTGTCCACGTCACCTCATGGTGACATCATCATGACTCACCACTTCGGCTCTTCGAGCTTTGGAGATTCGGATTTCGAGAGTTTCAACTCCTCTACGCTCGTTTTTTCATGGAGCACTTTCTTCCGGAGTTCACGATCCATGTCCTCCTTCATGATCAATGACTATGAGTGACTTCGGCACTTTGGGCTTCAGGAGTTTCAAACTCACAGCACTTGTCTCCTCCCGAAGTAC
>JASDQU010099527.1:8897-19094 GCA_032191745.1 Picea mariana
ATGTAAATAGTTGTTAAAGTCTTTGGAATTATGATTGATAATATTTATATTGATATTCATGACCTTAATATGAATTCGATTTTATTTTGTTAGAATTCATGACTCTAACAAATGATAGGAGAATATGGAAATCCAAGACGAAGGTAAATTCAAGAGAAAAAAGGAAAAACAAATATGAAGCATGGTGATGAGATTTATTTTGGCATTTATAAAGAAAGTTGCAAAGAGAGAAGCAATTTCAGTGAATCAAAGGAGCAAATTCCATCCAGAGATGGAAGATTGAGGCTTCCAAGGAAAAAAGTCACATGTAAAAGCTTCTTCCATTGTTGAAGAGCAAGTATCGTTGATGCTAAGCCATTTTGTGGACAACATTTCAACATTATTGAGCAGTAAAAACTGCATGGAAAAAACCTCATCTTGAGAAAGAGAGGATTGGATGAGAAGATGTGAATATTGAAGGAGAATTCGAGAAGCCGCAAAGGAAGATACACAAATAGGGTAGAGACATAAAGAAAAAGTGGAGAAGAGCGCGGAGATTGAATGCAACAAAATACAACTAAATTTTGGTTTTTTAGTCACCAACAAATAGAAGAAGAAATGAAATGTTGTAATTTGAAGTACGTGACACCCCGGTAGACACTCGAGTAAGTTTGTTTTGGTCTTAGATTTTTTCTAAGGTTTTTGGTCCAAGTTGTAAGATTTGCTATAAGTAAGTTGTGTTCCCCATGTTTTGTAAGACCTGATTGAGTCATGCCTACATAGATCAATATGTAATCATGTAGTATGTCCTTGGTTTCAAGTAGCTTGAGGCACTGACTATGGGAGGAATGTGGTATTAATTCCACTTGAATAAGAGAATTTGAATCTTCGATTAACAAGGTAAAAGTATGACATTTTAATCTCATAATGTGGGATCAATTTATGTTTAAGGGGGAGTCTAATGCATTGATAGCTGGTGATAGTGATAGTGGTAGTTTTTTAGCGAATGTAATTAAGGGGAAGTGTTAAGAAAAATAAGTATATCCTTACGTAGCTAGTTAATTAGTTAGTTTACTATTACATGAGTTGGTAACTTCGTAACTTCTTGTAACCATATTGTGTAACTGTACATGTTCATAATAATAGAATAGACATCAATAGTACGGTGTATTGCATCAATTATGTCTCTGCTTAGTCTTTTTCACTTGGGAGGAGTAACATCATTTCTTACTTAAAAAACTTCTACCCCTTGTTTTTGGTTCCATTACAGTTTCTCATTTTTGATAACATGGATTATTAACAAGATGACGTACCATGGCTTACTAACAAGACGATTAGATTCATGGAAATGGCCTTCCCTATATTCTCGCTCTACTCGGTTCTATATGCATCCAACTTGCTACTGTTAGGTTGGGGGCTCTTTGTTTGTTGTTAAGAGAGTTGAGCCCATGAAACAAAATTATTTAAAAAGTAGTAAGATTTATAGAGGCTACTCAAAATTAATCCTTTAGAGGAATTGTGAAAATTCTCCATTAATCAAACCAAAACTATGAGGTATCATATTCATGTGTTTTTGTGCAAGTGCAATGCCTAGGCTACTCTTTTGACTCTCTGTTGGTTGATGCTTTTCAACATATATTGGCCATGGAAAAATGTCTTAAAAACAAGTTTGTTTCCTCAACTAAAATTCTCAGAAACCACAATAGATTAAAAGGATGCATTGCAAAGTAACTTTAAATCATGTTTGAAAGGAACTAGCTATGTAGAGAACTTTGTACACTCTGTATCTTCATATTGATCTTCAGTGTTTTATCGGTTCAACTATTCTACAAGTAGGTAGGAGGACAATTGTTCTACAAGTAGATAAGACAACAGGGAAATTGGGATTAATAGATTTGTTAAAGGTGATGCCTAGTGAAAATATTAAAAACACACAAGAAGCAATTTTGAAGCTTATCTTAGTGATTTTCTTGCACGAAATATAAGTGGCTCTCAAGCTCTTTGTATTTGTATTTGGATTCGTTAACACCTAAGATTGTATGGGTCAAACAAATTCACCTTAGTTTTGTTCTTTGAGTAATAAAAAGTTTCAAAAAGGTTTTTTTCAATAATAGACCATGGAACAAAAACCTCCTTCAGTTTATGCATAGGTGTTATGATTTGAGATAAATTCCCAAAATACAATTACTATAGGAGGGTTCCTGCACTTTTGAACAACTCAACTTCAAGTCGGTTTTTCAGGGGTTTTGAGAAGGTGTTTGTAGTTCTTGATGACTCCATTGTGTGGTAGACATCATAATATCTCCAACCATACCACTTGTAGCCTAAAAATCCTCTGGGAAGGCCTCCAAACACCATCTCAAAGACCATGTTGTGTTTCTGCTGAGAGCACGCTGTGCTTCTACAATGTTTGAGTGACTAACTTCAAACTTGGATTCTGAACAAATGAGAAAGTATTTTTGAAAACTGGAGTAGTTTTTTGTTCATCAAATACCAAATAAAAAACACCTCTCTCAGTTTTGCAAAAAGTGTTATGGTTAGAGAGATATTTATCTACCTTTGAGCCCTAATTTTGCAGAAAATTTTGAGAACTTTGGTCAAATTTTGGTATTTTGGCAATTTCATGATGCACATAAACATAGCGAGATCACGCTATGCTTTTTCTCAGAGGCTCCAATGGAGGTCAGCCTTGCATCTATGGATGAATTTTGATGTGTACATCCCAGATATGCCTTTGGTTTTTCATGATAATTCCTAATTTTGGAGGAAAACTCAGAAAACACCCCAAATTTCATGTTTTTCCCATTGTTTTTCAACCCATGCTACGCTTCTAGAGTACTCTTGGGGAAATGAAGTTTTGAGTGTCTTACAAGTGGTATTTTGCAAGTTTCAAGGTTCAGTTGGTTACTGTACATCCAGGGATACCTTATCCAACCTTTAGATCAGCAAAAATATTCATAAAAGCTATCTCAAAAGATCCTCCAAGTGCACGCTACGCTTTTGTCAAAATGCGCTATGGAATGTGTTGTGGAAACTCTATTTTAAGACTATTGAACTAGTATTTTTTACCAGTTTAATTCCATGAGGATTTTCGGGTGTACCAGGATGAATTTTCAAAATCCAAAGGAGTTTATTATCAAGCACGAACCCAAAAAAATTAACCTCTTTCATTATTCGCACAGTTGTCATGGATTGGGAGATTCGAAGGAATCTTTGAGCCTTATTTTTCAGTTTTCATGATTTCCTGATTGAGACATATTTTTGCGACACGTATTTCGGCCAGATGGAGATGGATTTCAAGAACCAAGAGAGGTTTTTCTTTAGAATGATCTTATTTACAAAACCCGTTCTCAAATTTTACACATCTTTTGTAGTTGGAGAATTACAAGTGGCATTTTGAAGCCTATTTTTCAAAATTTTGCCTCCTGAAAAGCAGGAAATCAGTTAAAAGTGGTCATTCTCTGTTTGTAACTATTTCTATGTTGGGAAAGGGGTTGGACTTCGAATTGGTGAGCTATAAAGGACCTATGGTTCTATATATTTCATGGTACAAGAGTAGAGTAAGGTTAGAATGAGCTAGTGGGAGGAGGATTTTGATCCAAAAGAATTCATAGTGTTGTCGCTGTGTTCTTTTTCCTTTCTCTGTATCTTTTCAGACTTGTGATCCCTAATCAATGGAGATCAGTTTTTCTTTTTTTCATTTCTATCTTTCTCTGTGTACTAATATTAATGAGTGACTGGTTTACTCTTGTTCTTATTCATATGATGATTGAATGAGGTCTTTGTTCTTTGCATTCGTGTAAAGACTGTATTAATTTAAGTCTATTAAATCCATAAATTGAAACAATAAACTTCTACTTCTATGCAGAAAACTCAGTAATTTCTTTTAATTCAGCATATACGCATGTTAAGTTAATTAATGAACAACAATTTCATAACAGAATAAGAATTTCTTAACACAATAATACAAATTTACCTCTTCTTGATGTTAATTTCTCCGTTGACCCGGTTGTCCAGCCTGTTTCTTTGCTACTGCCTGATGTGCTGACCGACTCTGCCCAAAACGTGTTTCCTCCCTGCCAACTAGGAGCAGCATGTCTGGCTTCCTAGCTCCAGGATACCATATGGATATCCTGGCCCCTGTGCCCAAAACCCCCAGCAAATCGGTGCTCCCCCGTAATGATCCTCCCAGACTGCAGAACTTCAACTCAGAACCAAAAAATCCAAGCCCCGAAACCAAAACTCTCCCCCTCTCCAAAATGCTTCCTCCTCCTCCAAAATAATCCCTTCTTCCTGTAAGACCCCTCCCGTCATATCCCTCCTTCACCGACCCTTTCCTCCTCATAAATTTCCTTATCCATACATTCATTATCTTATCCACATAGTTAATTTCTTACCCTATTATTTATTGTTTCTTATCCTTATATTTAATGTTTCTTATCCCCCCATATACGTAAATCATTTAATTAAACAATTAAATTTATTAACCCTCTTAAATTTATTACCCATGTCATTGAATGTAATAGGTAATTAATTAATTAATTAATTAATCAAAATTATAACAATTAATTTATTAATTAATATTATTATGCCAATCTTTGTTTAGTTAAAACCATGTTAGGACAATTAATTACCTAATTAATTTTGCTTAATAATCCCTAAGAATATTTTCAACTAGGGTTGTTACATACACCCACCCTTCAGGAAACTTCGTCCCGAAGTTAAGGTATCTTATGGTACAAAGGAAAAGAAACATGGTTCACACATTCATAACAATTAACTAACATGATCAGTAAGTAAGTTAAGAAAACTCATACATACTAGTGTATATGTACAAGAAATGCATGTGTAGCTAGTACATACAAGTCTCGTGCATGTAATAATCAAAAACTATCATCCTTTAGTAATTTATGTATGCTTCCAATTCAATCAACAAGACTAGTCTTTTATAAAAGACAACAAACCAATCAATTGTTTGAGAAATCCTTTAATTACTATTATCCGGTTCAAAAATTTTATTTAGACAATTGTGGTTTAGTTACGTAATTATGAATATTCATATATACACGTTTCTTTTTTTTTGAAGGGAAAACATTAAATTCTACCATAAGACAAATCTCCATACTTTCTCAGCTATTTCTACTCATCCTTCCTCCCTAACTTACTTCCGTCTCCATTCCTATCCTTCCTCTGATAGACTATCTTGGAGCGTCAACTATATTGACCTAACTCCAAATAGAACCCGTAAGTGGAAGTGTCGCTATCTTGACCAAGCTTCCCTAGCAGGCATCTGACAGTCATCATCACACGTCTTGGGGAGCATGAACTAACACTGTCCTCCCATGACTTCAGGTTTTGGAGGATACACGATGGGAAATGCCTCCACCCCTCCTAATCATAACTAGGGTCCACACCCTACAATGGAATATACAGTGGCACCATGTTGTTGGGGGTTTTGTCATCATTTATTCGGTTTTGGGTAGTGTCATCACCTGAAATCCTACACTGGTCCACATATCATAGAAATGCATCCAAACCAATATAATTTCACATACTATATTCATACCATAATGTTTCTCGTCTAGTGGCCATGATATCCACTTTCATCATCATTACATTGGCTATTTCATAGCCCATAACCTGCAGATTAGCCTGTAACACAAACTCATACATTTCTATGCATTATCATCATGTAATTGCATACAATCATCATTTATATTTGGTATTCCTATACCAACAACTTAACATCAAAGTTTTCCAGTTAGAAATAGATCTCATAATATCCCATAATTCAATTTCGACACCCATTCTTAAGATTATCATTTACCCAAAATAGATTGCATCATATCCAACATCATTCTAATAGCATTTAAACATTCATTAAATTCAAATTATCATAATATGTCGCATCATATACATCATCATCAATAACATTTAAACATTCGTAAAATTTACATTCACCTAGTAGATCACATTATATACATCATCATCAATAACATTTAAACATTCATAAAAGTTCATACATTTTAAAGTTTAAGTGTATCACATAATAGTTTCATTGTGACTAGAAAGTAAAGTATATAGGCCTCGGGTAATCATGTCTATCTAAGTTAAAAGGTGGTGTTACATACACCCAACCTTTGAGAAACATATTCTCGAGGTGGTAAAAAAAAATGAGGGATAGTCTTGTTGTAGTGTCTCGGCGTCTTCCCAAGTAGCAGATCCTGGACTATACTTGTCCCACTGGACCTTAACTTGGTCTACTAGACGGTTCCTAAGTTTTCGGACTCTATGGTCCAATATACGTAATGGTTCTACCGTGAGGGTTCCCATGTACGATACCTGCAATTCCTTCCAATTTAGTTTATGTGATTCATCAGCAACATAATGACATAAAACAGATACATGAAAAACATTGTGAGTTTTATGCAAGTGGGGTGGCAGTATGAGACGATATGCAACGGGTCCAATTTTCTCTTGAATTATGAATGGTCCTATAAATCGAGGTGACAATTTTGTCGCCTTCCCGAACCGTATGGTACTCTTATTAGGCTTGATATGAATGAAAACCTGGTCTCCCACTTCATAACTTCGGTCGGTCCTGTGTGCATTCGCATAACTTTTCTGCCTATCCTATGCTTCCTTTAGTCTCTGCCTAATATGAATCACATGTTCCTCCATCTCTTGAATCAATTCTGGCCCAACTATTACTCAGTATTCTAGTCTATCCCAACTCAATGGTGTTTTGCATGGCCTTCCATACAGAGCTTCATAGGGTGGCATTCCGATGGAGCTATGAAAATTGTTATTGTAGGCAAACTCTACCAAAGGTAGGTACTTCTCCCACTGGGTTTGATTATCCATGAAATACATCCTGAGCATGTCTTCCATGACTTGATTTACTCTCTCATTTTTCCCATATGTTTCAAGATGATAAGCTGTGCTTAAATTCAACTGAGTCCCCAATGCTGACTGCAAACTTGTCAAAAACCTAGAAGTGAATCTGGAGTCCCTATCTGAAATGATCTTCTTAGGTATCTCATGCAAATGGATAACCTCTCTTAAAAATACGCGTGCCACATCAGTGACATCGTAAGTGTCTCTAACCAAAATAAAATGAGCACTCTTGGTTAACTTATCCACTGTCACAAGAATGGCATTGTGTCTATGAGATGTGAGTGGCAACCCCACAACAAAATCCATAGAGATGACTTCCCACTTTGACATAGGAACATCATGTGGTTGTAGGAAGCTTGTCGGGTGATGGTGGTCGGCTTTCACTTGTTGACATTCTAGGCACTTGGCGACGAAATGGACTACATCACGCTTCATGCCTACCCAGAAGAAGAGATTTCTTATATCTGCATACATCTTTTTCACACCAGGATGCGCACAATAAAGTGCTTTATGGGCTTCCTTCAGTATGATGCTTCAAATATCCCCATTCTCAGGGATGTACATCCTTCCTCGATATCTTAACAGTCCGTCTGTTTCCAGACTATATCCTTCATACTTTGGATCTAACTGCCTCCCGCTCTAGAGGTTTGAAGTAACCTTTAAATACCAACTGTCTCCTTGGAGTTGTGTCAACACATGTTCCCTTAGATTGACCTATAAGGTTACCAAGGAGAAGATACGTGGTCTCCTACTCAAGGCATCTGCGACCACATTTTCCTTTCCCTTGATGTACAAAATACCAAAATCGTACTCACTCATAAACTCACTTCATCGCCTTTGCCTAGCATTCAGATCTCTTTGAGTGAAGAGATGTTTTAAACTTTGATGATCCATTTTGAGCTCAAAGTTTTGCCCCACAAGATAGTGCCTCCATATTTTTCAGAGCTAGCATTACATCTGCCAACTCTAAATCATGAGTCGCGTATATCTCTTCATGTTTCTTCAACTTCCTTGACACATAAGCTATCACTCCTCCATCCTGCATTAGCACGGCCCCCAACCCTTTCTTCGAGGCATTCGTGCAGACTATGAAGTCCTTTTCCATATCTGGCACTCGTAGAATTGGCACACTAGTTAGTAACCTCTTAAGCTCAATGAATGCATTATCACATTCTTATGTCCATTCATACCTGACCCCCTTGCGTTGCAAAGTGGTGATGGGTTTCGCTATTTTTGAGAATCCTTCCACAAATCTCCGGTAATAACCTACTAGCCCCATGAAGCTTCTCACCTCATGGGCATTTTTTGGCACTGGCCACTCCATAATGGCCTTTACTTTTTCTGGGTCCACAGAGATTCCTTCACCGAAAATGATATCACCTAAATAGTGAATCTCTTTTTGGAAGAAGGAACACTTCGACAACTTCCCATACAATTTGTTCTCTCTAAGGCAGGACAACACTACTCGCAAGTGTTCCTCATGTTCTCTTTCATTCTTGGAATAGATGAGGATGTCATCTAGAAATACTTGTACAAATTGATCTAAGTACTTCCAGAATACGTCGTTCATGAGGCTCATGAATACTACTGGTGCATTGGTCAATCCAAAAGGTACTACGATGAACTCGTAATGTCCAAACCGAGTTCGAAAGGAAATTTTTGGGATATTGCCTTCCTTAATCCTTAACTGATGATACCCTGATTGCAAATCGATTTTTGAGAATACAGTTGCTCTTTTCATTTGATCGAAAAGGTCATCTATTCATGGCATTGGGTACCTATTTTTCACTGTAGCACGATTTAAATCCCTATAGTCTATACACAGTTGTAGGGATCCATCCTTCTTCTTTACAAAAATTACTCGTGCACCCCAGGGTGAGACACTAGGCCTTATTAGCCATAAGTCCAGTAAATCTTTCAACTGCATTTGCAATTCACAAAGTTACGACGCTGTCATCCAATACGGAGTCTTGGAGATTGGTTCTACACCAGGTTTTAGCTCAATAGTAAAATCAAGTTGCCTCTTAGGAGGTAACCCTGGTAACTCGTTTGAAAAAACATCCTTAAATTCTGACAGTACCGGGTACTGATCCAATGAGGGTCCCTTCCTTTCATTCATTGCTTCCACTACTTAAAGTTGACACCCTTGCCTCAAGCATCACTTAACCTTCATAGTTTATATAAAGCGTAACGACACTTTTCTCCGTACACCCTGGATCTCTACTGGTCTTCCTTCATCGTTGACACAAAGAACCCTCTTTGCGAAACAATCTATCAAGGCTCGGTGAGCTACTAAACAATCCATTCCAATGATTAGGTCATATGCCCCAAGAGCAGTGACATATACCTTCAACCGAGTAGTACATACTCCCAGGTCTACTATATAATTATCAACACTAGGTCCTACCGCTTGTTTTGTCCCCGAAGCCATCTTGACTTGTTTAAAGTCATCGTGCTCGTAGGCTGTCAACCCACTCTTTTCTAATGCAGATGGTGAAATGAAACTATCCGTAGCACTAGAATCAAATAAAATCTTAACGTTGATATGATTTAGCATACCTGATGACTCCACCACCGTGGATTGATGTTCGGCCTAGCGATTATTAACCGTTGCGTAAATCTGGTGGCTACTACTTGCTCTCCCCATCAGTGCCTTTCCTTCTCTATGCATGAACCCTGATTGTAACTCGGGGCAATCATGCTGGTAATGGGGTCCTCTGCACCCCCAACAGGTAACACGAGATTGAACCTGTGCATTGTTATGTGGTTGTCTCTGAAATGTGTTCCTTCCCCTGGAACCCCTGCCCCTACTAGTTATTCCCTGAGATGGTCATGGACCTGTCTGTGTTGTTGGCAATGAATGAGATGATGCACTCGCTGCCATTGAAATCCCTGTGGCTACTGTCCTTGGTGCGAATCTGTTACCATATGGCGGTGGCCTTGAGCCTCCTCCCCTGGGAAATTTCCTCAGGGCCTTCCCCACGAATCCAGGACGATGTGGAAATGTCGGTCTTGTACCCCCAGTTAAGTTCATGTGTTCCTCTGCATAACGTGCATTTTCCACAGCTTATGCTACCGAAGATGGTTTCCACATCCGCACCATAGCTCTGATATTAGGGTTTAGCCCATAGACGAAGTGTTCTGCCTGTCGTTGGTCATTATCCATATACAAAACATATTTGACCAATTCCATAAATCTGATCTCATATTCTTCTACAGTTATGTTTCCCTGTACTAAGGCATGAAATGCCCCTACCTGTTGTTCCTCGTAGTACGCTGGCAGATATTTCCTTCAGAACCTCTCCTCGAAAAGTTCCCAAG
>JASDQU010099527.1:28515-40494 GCA_032191745.1 Picea mariana
TTGGTGAGTGCCACATGGAATCCCCAGGTGACACCATGTGGCACCACCCAAGAGGCCTCCACATGGCCTCCTAATAGTGCAATGCATGGAAGGGATGAGTGGACATATAATTCTAATGATAGGGCACCACGTGGCACCCTCGAAACACCCAATGAGGGTTGGGCAATGAAATTCAAAAATAAAAATAAAAATGGTCATCGGCCGGACCTAGCCAACGACCCACATAACTCGACAACTACACCTAATATCTCGGTGGAGACCCAAACTCTAGGATGAACCACCCATCAAATCCTATTGGAAATCTGTTCACCCATCACATTAATGAAATGGGCGCCAAAAGGTTTAATTGGAGGGGAAGGTTCGATGGTTATGTTGTATATAGTTTGCAAAACACTATATTTAAATGTATTGTTACAACAAAACTTTAAAATGGGGGGTCCATGGGGTTTGAACCCTAGACCTCCCCCAACCAAATACTTAATATAACCAAATTTGTTAGCAAACTGAACAGATGGGTTGGGAAATCCGCCCACGAAAATCAATTTAAACCTAACCTTTTGCTAGAGCTAGGGGTATGCGCCAAAGTGTCATATGAGCATGTATTTTTATGCATGTTTTGGAGTATTTATTGCAGAATGATGGCATGATTCATGAAGAGAAGAGATAAGGAGGGGCTTGGGATGAGCAGTGTCAGCATTTCATAATTTGGCAATCGTTTGTACATGACTTCTCTCCATGAACCCACTGGTGCATTCATATTTTTCATCTAGGCACGGGATTTTCAGGACATTTCCTGTTTGAGGTATAGACATGTAATTTATGCCAATTTATTCCTGAGACAATATAAAAGCCTCTCCACTTCGAAGTAGGCCCACAGATGTAGTCCATTCTTTGAACAAACTTCGTTATCATGTCTTGTGTTCTTTTTCGTCTTCTCATCTTTTCTCCATGATTATGTCTTGTTTAATTATGTTACACATAAGCTTTTATTTATGCCCTTAATGCAATTCATGTAATGTCATCTATGAATATATCTCGGATCAGTTTCATTGTGATAGGCTACCGAATTCCCATGTTGAGTGAGGACTGCACCGATAACATAATCTGAAGCATCTCTCTCATTATCAAATGGCTATTGCAGGTCTCGCAGAATAAGGACCGGTGTTGAGAAGATGTGGAATTCCAATTACTTGAATGATTTTTGCTGGGATGCATTCCACACAAACTTGGCCTTCACTCCACCCTTTGTCACCTAGCTTAGGGCCCAAGCGATATGAGAGAACCCCAACACAAACATACGATAGAAGTCTATGAGGTCCAAGAAGCTACAGAGCTCGATCATTGTCTTTGGTGCTGACCAATCTCAGATGACTTGGATCTTGACTAGATCCACATACACACCTTTCTCATCCATGATGTATCCCAAATATTGGATTCTTTGCATGTCGAAGGAACACTTCTCGAAATTGACATATAACTTGTGTTATCACAGGTTTCCCAAGACCTATTGAATATGCTTTAAATGTTCCTCCCAAGTTTTGTTGAAGATAAGGATGTCATCTAGATATATGACCAAAAAGGAGTTTGTGAATGGATGCAATATGTCATCCATCATTAGCATAAATGTGGTCAGGGAGTTAGTCAAGCCAAAAGGCATGACTAGCCACTTGAAGAGACCTTCTTTAGACTTGAAGGTTGCTTTCCATACATCATTTTTCTCAATAAACACCTAGTGGTAGCCTGAACTTAGATCAATCTTAATAAAAAACTCGGCTCTCTTTAGCTAGTCAAGAATATCATCAATCTAGGGGATTGGGTACCAATTTTTTATTGTGATCTTGTTAAGGTCTTTGTAATCAATACAAAGTCACCATGTCTCACCCTTCTTCTGTACCAGAATAATTGGGCTCCTTCAAGGTGAGGATCTTGGTTTGATGTGGCCCTTCAAAATTGTCTCTTGGATCTGGCATTTTATTTTTTCAATCTCCATAACAAAACTCATGTACACAGGGCCATTAGGTAGAGGAGCACTAGGTGTCAAATCAATTGAGTGATTTACCTGATAATGCATAGGAACCCTAGTAAGTGAGGAAAATATGTCTTTGTTCTCTTCTACTATATTATCCATCTACTGTTGTTGTGTAGAGAGACCCCATACAAAGTTTTTGGCCATTGTAGTGACCTTTCTTTCATTGTCCAACTAAATCATAAAGAGGACAAATCTCTCAGTTTGAGAGACCACCTTTTTTCACTGCTTCGCAGAGATCAAAGATACTGCAGTAGTTGGGATTGCCTCTAGTACCTTGTAGAGTTGATCTCCCAAAGTAATAATGACACTATGGAGCCTAGATTCATAAACAACAATATGCTTCCACTTATATGGTTGTCCTAACAAAACATCAAAAAATACCTCATATTTGAAGGGTTTGATGTCGTAGTGTAGGCGACATTGTTGGATGACACAGATGTACCATCCCTAGTTGAGCCAACCAATGGTGTATGGATAAGGATGCAGTTTCGTTGTCAGGTTAAACCTCTTGATGATCTATGTTGATATTAGGTTCTTTTGGATACCACTATCAACAATGAAATGGATTGGGGTCCCCTTCACCCACATTTGTGAGTGGAAGAGGACCTCACCTTCTTCAGGCTCCTTTGGTTCCTCTAGCTAGACTTTTGTGGTAGAAATGGGGAAACTGGGTTCTATGTCAATGATCCATTTTCCCTTTTCTAGTTTCGAATCAGAGTCTAAGTCAACATCTAACCTTGAGGCTTTTGTCTTAGCCAACAATGACTGTTTGGAGAGACATTCACTAGTCTTGTGCCAAGGGATTTTTTGGAAATCACACCACTTTCTAGTGTCCTTCTTTGACTTCCCATTACCTTTCTTTGTTGGTGGCTTGAACTAGTTGTCTTGGGACTGGCCATACTTGATTTTTCCTTTTTCCTAGGAGTTAGGGCCATCCTTATCGAGATTTTTTTTTGATGGGTTTGTAGAATTGAAATCTCACTTATTATTTTTCTTGAACTTCTTCTCGATCTTGAAAACATATTGGTAAGCGGCTCCTATTGAGGATATGTCTAGGAACTCCCATATCTATTTGGATGTACTTTTGTAGGCCACTGCGGTACATTAAAACAGGGTTCCACTAAGAGTATTTAATACCAATATTTGTGGGAAATCTATGGAAGATGTTGGTGTACTCCGACACCGTTTAGTCTCTCTCCTGACAGATATTTTTCCATCTCATGTATTGGTCATCATAGTTTCCAACAAGGTAGTATTTCTCCTTGAGGGCATCAACAAAATCCTCCCAAGTGGGTCCTAGCTCAAAATTTGCACACTCATCCTCTTCATGTTTCTCATAGTAAGTCTCCCACCAATCTATGACATGGGGAAGGGCCTTAAGGAGAATGAAAGTAATTTTTTGACTGTTGGAAATTTTTTGGATAAAGAAATAACTCTCTACCAAACTTAACATTTTTCCAAAGCATTGGCATCTATCTGGCTTTCAAATAAATGAACATCAAAGTTAACTTGTACCTTAAATGACATCACACCTCCAAAGTGAATTTCGGTTGAAGGTGTCTCTATTGTTGTTGGTAGTGGTCAAAGGATCATGGAGAAATTATCCATCATCTTGTTCCTCTATCGCACGAGGGATTCCTCAAAAAATAGTTTGATAGGATATCATTCTCCATTGTCCCTCTTTTCTTCCACCATGGTAGGTTTCCTAGGCAGATGAGAGCAGTTGTCCTCAAGAGAAACAAGCTCGAGACCCAACTTTGCATACTCGGACCTCATCGGGGACATGCACTAGGAATGAAAAGGAGTAGATTGTTGTAATACCACTAATCCAAATTATTTTGAGAACGTCATGAAGGTAGAAATATAATAGAGATATAACAAGGAAGTACACAAAGATATTGCAAGGAATACAATAATACAGTAAAAATCGGATTCTGTTAATGACTGTCTAGAATACAAAAGACTGTAAAATGCAAAGCACTCAACCTAGATAGAATGGTGGTAACTTATCTCTAGAGAGAGATGTGTCAACTATGCTCATTTGCAAGAAGTTGATTATAATGAGGCTCCAAAGGAATTTTTAACATAAAGCATAAATGATATAACCCTAAACATCTAGAACCCTAACCATAGAAGATGAAACATGAAAAGGTTTGTGGGCCCTAATGGGGGTAGTTGATACATCAACTTCCAGAGGGTGAAAATTTTTCATATGATCTCAGTTTTGGGTGCTCGGTACCCCATTGGAAAGGTCTAGTCGAGGAGTACATATTCTGAATGGCCCAACACATCCCAACAAAGATTTAGTAGGCACTGCCAAGTCAAAAAAACATCGCTTAGTACCACAAAACAACCTCGGAAGTTTGGGACCTGAAAACTATAGAAAATTTGTAATTTGAGCCAGTGGAATAGGTGTGAAACCATCAATGTTCACATGGATCAAGAGTGGTTAAGAAACTTGCATGCACAATTAGACTCTAACCCTCGCTAGTTGCACCATTGCTATAATTTTATAATATAATTTTAACTATATATTATATAAAATTATATATCAACAAAATGGAACAAATGAATAATTCTAATTTGACAAGATGCTAATTCTAAACAAAAATATTAGATATTCTCGACTTTAAACTTAGCATACTTAAAATAGACAATGATAAATATATTGGTGTTGGAATTAGAACATTGCCTTTGAGAAATGTACCCAATCCTTACCTACAATTTGATGAGAAAGTTAATGTCTCTACTTGATTACATATTATGAATACAAATAATGTCTCTACTTGATTACATATTATGAATAAAAATTGGACATTATCGAGGTGTTAAAACACATTTTTTTTTGTTTGATCTCTAATTTTGCCAACACAACAATTTTTTTTGTTTGATCTCTAATTTTTCAAGCATAACAAAAATAACATAGACGCCTAGCATACACTTTTTGTAACCACTACCCCGAGGCCCAAACCTTATAAAATTTGGTGGTTGATTCCTAAAATATGATCCACATGCATGGAAACATTTAAGAATTAGGCACGAATGGTTATGGAGGTAATGTAATATTGCCATATATGGTCAGTCTTTAATATTCTTTTTCACTATTTGTTTTGATATTATTTGTAACTAACGCTATTTTGATACAATATTAAGTAAAGAAAGTGGCCCTAGAGTTAAGAACATATTCGTGACTTAATTATCCATTAAGGAAAGGAGAAAAAGTGCCATGTAATGAAGGGGAGAGTGTGTGAAACAATGGATTTAAATCACAATTACTCCCACCACAAAGTCACGTGGATTTTTCTCCCCAAATCTAAATGGATTGTAAAATATAGATATTTACCACAAATATAAATGAATTTTTCTTTGTGATTTTTCTTGTGAGTGGAACAATTAAATGTAAAGTAGTCAAGTAAACTGTTAACTTTCGTACTTATTCTTCCAATTGGCCAAACTTTTGATTTTTATTGTAAGTTGGGTAGTTGGACGCATAAGTAGCCAGGTTGTTCTCCCCAAAATCTAAATGGATTGTGAAGTATAGATATGCAAAAGTACCAAAGTCATGCATTGAACTACCATAGATATGCACAAGTATAGCCTAGCTTGTTGTGGGCCTTTCATGCATTGAACTACCATATGTCATGTTTTAAAAAAAACTCTTCTACCAAAAGATACATTTTCATAATCCAACTTTTGTGACCATGAGTAGATTTCACTTTTTCCAGTTTATTTCTATTGAAAACCCTTTACGAAATTCCATTTCCACACATATTCGAGCATATGTAGGATGGAATCCGGGTTTCATGCATAATCTAGATTTCCCCAAAAACTAGGGACCTAATTTTACTATCAAATCTCTGTCTTCTGCAAGATCGAACACCACAATGAAAACCCATTTTGACAGGGGAAAATAAAATCTTCTTCATTTATCTTAAATTGTCATTAGTCTGAAGTCTAGTGGTGGAAATCAGCTAGGCATGAACAAAGACCATTGAAACGACATACAAGTGTCTTTTTGTGGTAAAGGGTTGCCTTAGAGACAACATCTTTCCTTGGAGGAGTAATAATAGTTGCATCCTCCTAAACAATAAAACAATTAGAAGAATTAACATTCTACACAACATATTGAAAAGAATCCTTACCGAAGGTATTGTTGGAGGGAAGAGAGTTAGATCTACAATCATATTCCAAGATAGATCTTGCAAACTGCCAATATTTTCAGTCACATGAGCTCTAGAGACAACAAGAGAGGAAGATGGAACCATGATCCAGATTATTTACGAAACGAAATGAAAGTAGAGATATTACAAAAAAAATAAAAAAATTGCCAGAAACAAAGAAATACAACAATACATAATTTCTATTAATGAAAGAAATGTAAAGAGACTGTAAAAATACATAGTGCAAGAATCGCTAGAATGGTTGCAACTTTATCTCCGAGAATATGATTACAATGAGGATCTAAAGGAATTTTTGTAATAAACATGAATGCCAAAACCCTATACATCCAAAAACCTAACCCTAGGAGATAAAGCTCCAAAATTCATGTGGGCCTCATTGGGGTAAGTTAGTACATTAACTTCCCTAGGTTGTAAATTTTTCATACGATCACTGTTTTATGTGTGTGATAGCCCATTAGAAAGGTCTTTTTGAGAAATATGCATTATTCCATCAATCTCTAACTTCGTCTACAGTTTGACTATGGGAAACCAAGAAAACACTATTTAGAGCCCCAAAATGGCCCTGGAAGTACAAAAGGATGTATTGACATGAAAAATTTCAACATAAGCCAGTTAGAATAGGTGGGTGGCCACCAATATCCACCTGGATGTTGTGTATGGATTGAGGACAGCCCTATAAGTCCAAAACCCACAATTAAAAATAATTGTCCCCATTACAAAGAAATGTGTTGAACTAAAAACTGTCAAGATGAACCAGTTGGAATTTGGAACAGGTGGGTGGCCACCATTATCCACCTTGATCAATCCATCACTAAAGGAGACAAAAGAGAGGCATCGGACAAGTTATTTCCACAGGAGTAGGAGAACAAGGTCGAGAAATTGTTGAGGAGGGGTCGGCCATGCAAAGCTAGGATAGGGAAGAGCATTTGAGTATCTTGTGCTCGCGACTAGAATCAAACCCTATCCAACACCACCATGGTTCACCCAGAGAGGTTTCCAAGGGTTTCTTTATATAATTTTATTATTAGAATCTATTTAAAATAATAAAAACTATACTCTATATAAAATTATATATTGAAACAAATGAATACTTTTGGTTTGATAAGACGCTAATTTGCAAGCAAAAATATTATCTATCCTCAACTTTAAACTTATCATATTCCAAATAGACAATGATAAATATATTGGTGTTGGAATTTAAACATTTTCTTTGAGAAATATACCCAATCCTTACCTACAACTTGATGAGAAAGTTTATGTTTTGACTTAATTGCATAGTATTAATAAAAATTGGATACCTTTCATGCCTTAAAACAAAAATTTTGTTCGGTGTCTAATTTTTCAAGCAAACAACATTAGCATAGATCCCATATCATACTCTTTTTTTAAAAACTACCCTAAGGCCTAAACCTATATTTGTTGGTTGATACATAAAAGATGACCCACATGCATGGCAACATTTAATAATTAGGCACTAATGGTTATGGAGGTAATGTAATATAGCCATTTATGGTCATTCTTTAATCTTCTTTTTCACTATTGTTTTGTCATTGTTTGTAAATAATGCCATTATGATACAAGATTAAGGAAAGTGGCCCTACAATTAAGAGCATCTTCATGACTTAATTAGCCATTAATGAAAGGAAACATGTTAGGGATCAAAAGTGTCATGTAATGAAGGGGAGAGTGTGTAAAACAAGGGATTTAAATCATAACTACTCCAACCACAAAGTCATATGGAAAGCTCACATTATCTACAAGGGGCATGAAAATTCAGTGGAGCCACTAAGGTTGCCACATTAATCTCACCATCCTAATACTAGGGCTGTCCTTACCTTCAATTTTATTAAAATAAGATTTAAAATGTATCATTATCTCGATACATTGTAATATTTTTTATATTTTTTTAATATATATTATTGTCGCTCCCAATTTCACATTTCCTGCAAATTTGGGGGAAAATTATACTCGTTCTAGACACTCGTATCCACATTCCCAATGTTTCCATGTTCCGAAAACTTATGTAACAATATATATATATATATATTTTTGTCATATATAAATTAATTGAATGATATAGATATTAACTTAGTGAAACTATAGAAAATTTTTCACTCTAATCATTTATCCATCTAGCGAAAACAAAGTGTTGGGGGGGGGGTGAGTCTCCTCCCAACCAACCCCTTAATGAAAATAATTGAGACCCCTACTAAGCTCTCAATCAACCTCCTATGCCAACCTCTAATTCCTCAATTCAAGATTTTCTTGGAGCCCAAAAACCCCTTCAGTCCCTTCTCTTCCTTCATTAAATAGAATCCATCCATGTGAAAAGATCTATGCATGAGTTCTAGTTGTCATCATGCAAATTTTTTTATTTTTTTCTTCATTTAGATTTTCTATTACTTACAATTAGTAATGTCCCTTTTCTTTCCATTACTTTCCTTTCTAATATATTAGTTTACTACTAGTTGTTATTATCATAATTTTATTATTTATTGGTTAATTTATTATTTTTTAAAATTGTTATCACCTATTGTTATTTTAAATTCATTTATGGTTTTCTTCCTCTAGTATTTAGTATTTGTTATTAAATATAGGGAATTACATGTTAATTCTTTGTTAATTACTCAGGGGTTATGGACATGCAACTACTGATATTTCAAAGACTCAAAGCAAGAAAATAATAAGAACATTGGCACTCAACTTGCACTAATTCTTCAATGAAATCAATTGTATCATGAACAATTCTAAAAATAAAATCCAATGAAATATGAAAAATACCAATGGAAACTTTTCCTTTTCTTGCAATAATTAAAAGCTATCAAACCCTACTCAACCAATCAAGAAAAAATTAAAATTGCAATTAGACCACCTAACCTCAAACACACAAACAAAACCAAGAAAATAAGCAAAGAAACCTACAATGTGTTTTATTTTCTTTGATGAATGTTAAATGCAACTAAGAAACAATGCAACAAATTGTTACTAGCTACAAATAGACAATCAAGTAACCAAACTAGAAAACAAACTGAGGAAAAATTAGGAAAAAAAAAGGCTTGAAGGCCAGAAAAATCACTTCCTAGGAGGCACTTTCTCATTTTGTGAGGTGAAGGGGCTAGTAATTACACCCTAATCAAATGTAACAAGTGAGTACTCACATTGTTTCCAAGGGAAACAAACAAGTGACTTCAATCAAGGGGAAAAAGCATTTAGAAATCCTAAAAAAAACTCCTAAATTTTGGCCTGACATGAATGTAAATAAGAAATCAAATAGGCAACAAACTAGAGAAATCAACCATAAATTATAGAAGTAACATGGCACACCCTACATAGAACAAAACTAGGAGTTATTCCCTAGTGGATTCACCCATTCTATTACGGATAAGAAAACTTTATCCTATGACTAGGGTAAAATCTCAAAATATTGAAAATTGAAGATAAAAACCTTTATTTCTCCTAGCTTATCCTACAATAATTCAGAAATAACTATCAAGTTAGTAAGCGGACTTACTTGGTAACCATGCAATTGGATATGAGATAAGTGAACTTTCCTCGCTCCAATCCTCTTTCTCCCTCCACGGGCTTTGCAACTTGAAAAACATGGAACATGACCTTCCTCAAACCAATATGGAAAATATAATTGAATTATGTAATAACTAACTAACTAACTAACTACAGTCAGGAGCATTAGTACCAACACTAGAAACTGAACATTAAACATGAAAACACAAGTAGACAGTATCTATGGGGGGAGGGGGAGAGAGAGTTCTCCATTTTTATAAAGAAAGTTGCAGTATAATGAAATATACTTGACTTATGCTATTGACACTAATTGTAGTCATTGTTCGGATTCCTCCTTCCTTGGCCCATTCAAGACTGCTTGACCTTCAATGTTTTTCTATGCTCGAAGAAGAGAAATACAAGGATGTCTTATATATGTATCTCCAAAAGTGGGAGATGGAAAAGGATGAGATTGGAAATACTGAGGGAGACGTTGGTCATAAAAGCCATGAGGAAATTGCTCTCACTAATCATGATTTGATGATCACTCTAGTATCACGGGGCTTGTGTGTCTAAATTTTCCTCTTTTAAGGCTTTATTTATACCATTTCAAGATGGTTAAGATCATTACTCATGGGAATTAGGAAGTTATGAAACTAGTTTTCCTGTAAACTCCACTCATGAGTGTGTAATTTTTGTCATTTAATATTTTTTTACTCACTCGCTAAGGCACTCACTCCTTTCCTTAAGGCAAGGTGTGAGTACTTTCTCCCTTAGTGAAGGAAACTTGCAATTATATGCAAAGGAGGGATATTTTGTAGTGTTAAGAGTGGATTTAGTCAACCAAACTCAAGCAGAGAATGCATCAGGGATAATAAGGTGCATCTTAGTTGAATGAGGTGGCTAAATATGTTATAACACCATTGTAGGTAAATGTTTTTGGATTTGCACTAGAGCTCTAGAACCCTAGTGTTGACAGAATATTTCCCCTATGATTTGGGTCAAAATCACAGCATCCCAAGACTGTATAGAGAATATAGAGATCTTCCCTCTAGGACAAGCATACAAAATTGAAAGAATAACTACTTTACAAGGAGAAGTTAGGGAAGGAAAAAAGGAGAAAGAGTACACCTTAAGTCTCTCATTTGAAGTCGATACAACTCCTTGCTTTCGACTAGCTTTTGATCCTTTGTTGGAACCAACCTGCAAAATGGACACAATACAAGGGCTACTACAAAGGTAGTTACATGATCAAAGAGTATACATGTCATATATCATATTCAAATTAAAATTAATAAGAAAAAACATACAATGAACACATTATAGGAGGGAAAACAAACTCTTCCATTAACACCAAATCAGAAAGGTAGGTTACAACCTTGTATCGCCTTTAGCAACGCCTCAAAGCCAATTGTCTAGGTTCCTCCAAAAATCCCTCAAGCATCAATTCAACCACTATACTCTTCCTTGAATAGCCCAAATAGGGAAAGGATACACCTTATATCCATATAGATAGGAAAGATGTGTTGGAAAAGGCATTTCTAGATAAAATGGGGTGTTGCTTAGAGGATTATAGGAAAGGGAGGCTTGATAGATACTAGCAGCATAACCTTGCACCAAGGGACTTGACATCTCCTTATCCCTCAATGGTTCTTTTATCTCTTCCCCAAGAGGTTAGGGGAGTTGGATTCTGTTATGTACGGGCATGGGGACGTTGGGGACCGAGCCCAACCCTAACACCCACTTGAAAACACAAAATTATTTTATTTTTTATGATTTTTTAGGTATCTACGGGTTGCAAGTGGAAAGTCATGGATGTTCACATGTTGGAATAGGGAAACTCATGGATATTCTCATAAGTCATGTTTTTTAAAT
This sequence comes from Picea mariana, assembly GCA_032191745.1. Lineage (NCBI taxonomy): Eukaryota > Viridiplantae > Streptophyta > Pinopsida > Pinales > Pinaceae > Picea > Picea mariana. Next base: position 40,102 of record JASDQU010099527.1, read on the forward strand.
GTGTAGAAATTTTGATACAAATTAATGTATTCCTGCGATTCTCTTGATCTAACAAGTTCTGCTATTGTTAAATACATAATCGCTTCTACTATCACTTTTGCGGAAGCAATTTAAACCACGATCACAACCATAAGCACAAAGTGAAATAACAATAACACATAACACAATAAGTTTTACCGGGAAAGTGTAAAGCTAAAAACCCCACTATCATATATTATGTATATCATGAATCATGAAACAATCTTATACAAAACTCTAATCCAAGAGCTCTCAGTACAATACAATCATCTCACACTGTCATACACAAATTGGCAAATACATGCACCAATTTCCGTGTCCAGACAGCCCGCCTCCTCTGCACAAACTCTGCAATCCGAATTCTCACAATGAATC
>JASDQU010099530.1:4076-32329 GCA_032191745.1 Picea mariana
ACTGATACAAACTTAAAACTTACGTCAACCAATTTGTGTACTTTGAAAGAAAAATAGGGTTTATGGTTTACATGATGAATTGATGATGGAAAATAGTGGGTGTGTGAGTCAAATTTGAGTCTAGAGACCCTCATATATCGTTAAGGCATGTGAATAGTTTATCCATGTCAAATTTCAATGCATACACAAATAGTTTGAAAAATTTTCAACGTTGGCCCCATTTACAAGTCATTGTTGCCCATGTCTACTCCTAGTACAATTTATGTTCCTTGTTCCTTTTAAAATTCGTTCGACAGTACACATATCCCTGCATCTAGTACTGCAAGTGAGTATTTTTATGGTGTTGATTAAGTAATCAACGAAAAAGAGGGATTTTGCATCACAACTGTGACACACATACATTGTATATACATTAATGTAGGACCTGAAAGAAAATTAATGAAGAAATATTGATGCAAACTTGAAACTTGTGTCAACCAATTTGTGTACTTTGAAAGAAAAATAGGGTTTATGGTTTACATGATGAATTGATGATGGAAAAAAGTGGGTGTTTGAGTCAAATTTGAGTCCAAAAACCCTCCCATATCGTTAAGGCATGCCAATAGTCTATCCATGTCGAATTTTAGTGCATACAAAAACAATTTGAAAAAATTTCAACGTTGGCCCCATTCACAGGTCACTATTGCCCATGTCTAGTCCTAGTACAATTTTTGTTTAGTTTGATAGTACACACATCCCCGCATCTAGTACTGCAAGGGAATATTTTTATGGTGTTGATTAAGAAATCAACAAAAAAGAGGGATTTTTCATCACAACTATGACACACATACATTGTATATACATTAATGTAGAACCTAAAAGAAAAATGAAGAAATGTGACAAATTGTATCTGATGTGTACATTTGAATATACTTGTGACGAATTAGCTATACTTGGAACCACCTCATCCATTTTCTCTTTTTATCCCATGTAAATATTATTGCGACGAATTAGATATAGTATCGACGAACTTTTTTCGTCGATAGTATGGCTAATTCGTCACAATATTATTTACATTCGTCGATCTTGCAACGATATCCTTTCCTTGTCTCTTGTCGACGAATTCCCTTCTTTGTCTCTCTTGCCGACGAAAATGTTTTCATAAGTGATGAGTACTAAATTATCCTTTATTATTATCCTTGATTTTCTCCTCTACCTATTCTACTTCTTTTCACACCAACATATATATCAATATTTCTTAAAGGTTAAAAAGATCAACATTAGCTTAGAAGAGAATCCAATATAAATATATTTCTCTACTTCTATATAGACTAGTCTCTCTATGTTTTAAGAGATAACTACATGACACTACACTTAAATGACAAATTCCAATACTTGATGGTTTTAATTAGGATTCATTTCATATTTGGTTTATCAACTTGAAATTAAAATTTGATAATTTGCAAGCTAGTTGTACCTTGAGTGAAATACACATATTAAATTAGGAATCATTAACATATCTACTGGAGCATATGAAAAATAAGGTTTATGGTTTACATGATGAATTGATGATGGAAAAACGTGCGTGTGTGAGTAAAATTTGAGTCCAGAAACCCTCCCATATCGTTAAGACATGTGAATAGTCTATCCATGTCAAATTTCAGTGCATACATAAACAATTTGAAAAAATTTCAACGTTGGCCCCAGTCAGAGGTCATTGTTTCTCATGTCTAGTCCTAGTACAATTTCCTTTCCTTGTTCCTTTTAAAATTCATTTGACAGTACACACGTCCCCGCATCTAGTACTGCAAGGGAGTATTTTTATAGTGTTGATTAAGAAATCAATGAAAAAGAGGGATTTTTCATCACAACTATGACACACATACATTGTATATACATTAATGTAGAACCTGAAAGAAAATTAATGAAGAAAGGATGATGCAAAATTAAAACTTGGGTCAACCAATTTGTGTACTTTGAAAGAAAAATAGGGTTTATGGTTTACATGATCAATTGATGATGGAAAAGAGTGAGTGTGTGAGTCAAATTTGAGTCTAGAAACCATCCCATATCATTAAGGAATGCAAATAGTCTATCCATGTCAAATTTCAGTGCATATAGAAACAGTTGGAAAAAAGTTCAACGTTGGCCCCATTCACAGGTCACTGTTGCCCATGTCTAGTCCTAGTACAATTTATGTTCCTTGTTCCTTTTAAAATTCGTTCGACAATACACACGTCCCCGCATCTAATACTGCAAGGGAGTATTTTTATGGCGTTGTTTAAGCAATCAACGAAAAAGAGGGATTTTTCATCACAACTATGACACACGTACATTGTATATACATTAATATAGAACCTGAAAGAAAAATGAAGAAATATTGATGCAAAATTAAAACTTGCGTCAACCAATTTGTGTGCTTTGAAAGAAAAATAGGGTTTATGGTTTACATGATGAATTGATGTTAGAAAAAAGTGGGTGTGTGAATCAAATTTGGGTCCAGAAACCCTCCCATATTGTTAAGGCATGCAAATAGTCTATCCATGTAATATTTCAATGCATATAGAAACAATTTGAAAAAATTTCAATGTTGGCCTCATTCACAGGTCATTGTTTCCCATGTCTAGTCCTAGTACAATTTGCATTTCTTGTTCCTTTTAAAATCTGTTCAACAATACAAACGTCCCCACATCTAGTACTGCAAGGGAGTATTTTTATGGTGTTTATCAAGAAATCAACGAAAAAGAGGGAATTTTCATCAAAACTATGACACATGGTGTCAAGCTCCCCTCCTCTCCTTTGGGGTTGACTCGACCTCCTGGTCTAGGATCGTTTGAATCACCAAATGGAATGGTTCGTCAGGCTCTTGATGGAACCAATTTAACTTGACACATGCCCTTTTATTTCTCAGTGTAGGTGATATAGCACCCGCAGATCCTCTCGTTAGCGCTTTTCAACTCTGAACACCAACGTTGCTAGGTCCCCATGCTAGGATTTCTCCTTGATGTGACCATAGACTATGACCATGGCCCATCTCTCATCGTGATCCCATACTTCAAAACTTTCGTGAGCTGCTTACTCCTTTTCCCATGTTTTTGAATTGACAAATTCTCTGGGACCAGATCTACGGTCCACGTTCTCCTCACAATCAACGACTGTAATCAAATTTGCAAGTCCTCTCTTCTCTGGACTTGTGTATTAGTGAAGTGTTGATCCCTCGTCCCACATCCTATCCTAATGGAGGACTAGGATTACTTCAGATTTCCCAGCTCTTCGAGTATTCTCTCCTCGACTTTACTCTGAAGGGTTCCTCCTTTGAAATGTGTGGATCTCTACCATGTACCCTTCCAGATCCAATGGTCTAGATTGAAATTGCTCTTCACGACTTCACAAAGATCTTTGTTTTCTCTCGAAAAACCTCCTGAAGTTCTTTCTTTGGAACCTCTTGATCTTCTGCCATCTATCTCCTACTCAATGATGGATGATTTTGTTGTCTTCAGGACTTCGACAAGTCCTCGACTCCTTTACACACTTAGCGCAAATTCTCCTTTTGATACTTAGGTTTTTCTCGAACACCTTCTTCACTCTTTGTAGAGTTTTGTGCAGACTCTTCTGTGACTTTTCTCGGCTTCAAAACCTCCAAGGTTCCTAGCTCCTTTGCATCCTTCAGTGGACTCCCTCCTGGTAGAGTTTCACTCTTCCTCCTGAGCTTGTAATATGGACTTATAGTCTCTCTCGCCGCACTCCTTGTGCTTTTCTTGGTTCTTCGACAACTTCTCCCTTAGCCTTATGGAAAGGTTTAAGGAATATCATTTCCTTTGTCGATGCAATCTTGAAAAGCCTTCCTTCCTCAGAATGTTCAGTAATTCTAGTATTCTCCTAAGGATTCAAACACTTCCAAAGGTGTTGTTCTTAAGCACACTCACACTAACTCAATGCCCTCCTGGCAGAGTATTTCAGAGTGTTTAGTAACTCTGATTGGTGTTTCCTCCCACACAATATTCCCTTCCAAGGTACTTAACCACCTTGAAATTTCTACCTGAATCTGTGAATTAATCTGGTGTGTTCTCCTGGAAGCTTCTCTTCTGACTCCATTGAATTCAAACACACACTCCTTGCATCGGCTAACAAATTTTCCTTGCTCTATCGCGCACTCCTTGCACTTAGCGTAGAGAACCATACTTAACTCTACACGCTCAAAGATAGATAAATATATCTCTATCCCTGTAGATGATTTCTAACATTCATCTACAACTCAATTGCATGTAAATGACATTCATAACATAACATCCATTACACAGAAATGTAAAACAAGAAAAAATGTCATTTTCTATTAATGGTGGAATGTCAAATTACAAATGTTCGAGTCCGAGCTACAACTGAGTCTCGGATCTCTCTCCCTTACAACCTACAACCAAATCTCATTGCTTGGAAACAATACAAATATTTATTCAAGAGGGGCTCAACGATCTTCCCTCACAAGTTAAACTAGTGGTGTCAAATCACCATTCAAAATGCCTATCGAAAGGGTAAATTACAATGATGGAAATTTGCTTCAAATCATATGTAGATCCATTCTGTCGTCAACTAATTATTGGTGACCTTATCTCCAACTTATGCAAAAGATAAATTTGACTCTTCCAACTTGTCCTCCTGTTGACGGGAAAAATTGACCGCTCGTCAATTGGAGGAGTGGATCCGGCCCAGGGTTGTCTAAATAACCCAAGCCATTTGGAATAATCCACCCCGACGGGTTTAGCGGCTCCATTGGCCGATCTAAGTCCTAGAAAAACAAAATAAAAACTAAGCTAAAGAAACTAATCTAATTAAAAAAAACTACAACAAACTATATACAAATCTAAAACATATATATACAGTTTACTAACTAATATCATAAAACAATAATTCTACTTGTTATATGTTCAACTATCAACAAAACTAAATCTCAATTATATATGTGAAGTATTTACAGAATACAAATTTTGATCTAAATTTGCAAAAATCATTTGTAAATTGTCTTATGATAGCAGAGCTATTATTTTTTATTTTTATAATTTTTATGAGAAAGGAATATAATGAAGGCTATCTAAGCTAGGGAATTAGAATAAAAAAACTAACTGTAGATCTGAACTATAGAGATGAACAATGAAACATGTTCAGATTACAAGAGGTTTATATATTAATTAACTAATTGAATAACACTAACAAACTGACCTGTAGAGGTGCTTCCTATTCATTTTGTTCACATGTACTCGATTCAACTGTTTGATGGGAGAAACCCGCACCAGATTTTCCACAAGCTTCTTGTAAACAGGAAGCAACAATGCTCTTTGAATATGAATGACAGAACAAACAAGACATAAAACAACAACAATCTTATAATTTCAGATCATCACATTCAAATAAATCCTAGTGCGAAGATTTGTACATAACTGTTCACTTAACAAAGAAGATAAACCTTTTGCTCATTAAATTGAAACAGGATAATTGTTGCACGTAAAATAAGAGACATCAAATATGGACAACACATTAAATTATATCGCATCAACTTGTAACAAATCTTGATATCTAAAGTAGTCGTTAATTTGATTACAAATTAAAATGCACAGAAACTTGAACAAAAGTAAGATAAATTGAAGCTAAAGTCGTACAACAACTCCACTTCTATTCGAGTCTGTATCATCATAAGTCCATAGTCTTTGTCCTCCCAACAATGATGGGTTGTTTACAAAAAATAATGAGTATATAAATGCCACAGGGTGAAACATCCCCTGTGGAAAGTATCAAAACTATTCACAAAAAATATGGGAACAATCTCCCAAATTCCTATTTCTTCCTTAACAAAAAGCATGTTCTAAACTGCCACAGCAGATCCAATTCCCATTGAAATTCGTGTGTACCTATAGATGGATAAAAATAAACAATTTTAGACAGTGTTTAGTTGTAAAATCAACAAAAAATCCAATTTTTATGACTAGCTACAGAATCTCACGATTATGTAGCTGGTCATATTTACAAACCAAATCATTTTAAATTAATCCAAATGGTAACATAAATGTATACGGTGAATCAAACAACTCTTAATTACTAATTCAAAAAAAATCCAATCATTCACACTAAAACTAACCAAATCTTTTATGCCAATTCAAAACTAACAGAATCGTATTGAATTAATCGAATGGTAACAGGAATGTATGCATTCTATCAAACAATTCTTTTGTTACTAATTCAAAACGAAAACAATTGTTTATGCTAATTCAAGGACAACAAAATAGTGTTAATCCAAACAGAACTGTATTCGATTTAGCAATCAAATCAACGCCAACACAATCGACTATGCTAATTCAAAACAAACAGAATCATTTTTGAATCAAACAAAACAGAACTATATCAAACTAACTCAGAGCCAATTCAATCGTTTATACTAATTCAAGAACAACAAAATCATATTAAATCGATTCAATCAAAACAGAGGTATATTCGATTTTAGCAAACAAATCTTTTGTACTGATTCAATGCAAACACAATTCAAAACGAAATCATTCTTGGTAATTCAAAGTAAACAGAATCGTTCTAAAACATTGTTGAAATAACATACCTTGGATGTAGAGATATGATTTGGTTAGGATAACTTTGAGTTAACAAAGGCAGTAGCTGTCTCAACATTTCTGAACACGATAGAACCCGTGATCTTTTTCTTCTTATCGTAAGCTTGCAGCCTGTCATTTTCCTTAGACAACATAGTCACCCGGTCCTCCAAGGACTTAATTTTGGATTGCAACAGAGGAACATCTGTGTAGTATCATTCAAGCCAAGAGTTGCATTGAGTGCACTGTGGTTGATCGGGCCGAGTCACTACAGGTGAGGGTTCTTTTAAATTACCAGGGGTTCCACTGTCAAACTTGATTCCGGGGAAGTTAGGGTCATCCTTAAAGCATGGTGGGAGGTTGGATACGTAGTCATAGGGTTCAACAGAACAGAGGCCGTGAGAGTAAGGGTATTCCTCGGCCAAAAAGCGTTCAATCTCAGAGTCCGAATCTTCGCTCAAAACAATAGGCTTCTGGTCTGCGTTTTGTTTGGGATTATTCCGAGCACACCTAGATACCCATCGTGCAACCTTCTTTCCTTTGTTGTTGACATCTGTATTACCCTTGCCTTTCTTTCTCGCAGGCCTTTTAGCAGGATTAGCATTGTCTTTTGAACATGGGTCGGATAGGGTGTTGGTTAGGTCAATGTTGGGGCAGGTCGAGGGTTCGACAGTAGGTAGGAGGATAGGAGGTGGCACAACAGACCCAACAAGGGTTTCAGTGACCACGGTCTTGTCCACTTGAACACATTCAGGAGTGGAAAAGCCATTCCTTGATAGGAAAGCTTGCCAACAGTTACCACTCAACCTCAAATGATGAACAACAATGATTTTGATAAGACAATGATGGAAGAGGCTGGAATCAGCCTTCTCCCGCTTAAATCGTTTAGCCATTTTCTACAGACTACGTAGGAGGTAGTGAGGCACATTCAAAGGGAAATCCATGAAATTCATAAGCAACTGGAGATGGTAAAGAAACACTAAACCATAACAACCTTCTCAAGTCATGAATTTCTTAACAATGGCCAATAAATCATGCCATCTAGACTTAAGGGTAGTGACTAGCATACCCCTGTCACAACTGATATTTTTCCTCGATGTAAACAGAAGCAGCCACGACACTTCATCCACCTTCGAATTCTTAAACCACCTCTTCCCTTTAGCTGGTAAACCCATGGCTAAACTGAGGAATTCTTCATTCAATTCAAGTTGAACGTCTCCAACTTTGGACCTACATCCATCGAATGTGAGGGAAAACTGCTGGGCAACCGCGAGGTTGAAACCCTTAAATTTTTGGATAAAAACTAACTAGTCATTATTCTCCAAGTCCTCACAAGCATTGTCAAATAGAAGCATTGTTTGGATGCCATTAGGTTCTATGTGCACTACAGGGGCCATAGGAGAGAGCACACAATGAGCAGGGTCAACGGTGAAGAGGGATGGACAGGGTAGACGCAGGACCAAATGCTCACAGGTTTCCCCAAAACAAACAGAGGTAGCCCGAGATACAAGGCAGACATTAATGCCTATATGTGCATGGGTGGTGGAATGAAATAAAACCATGCAAAACACTCATATCGATATGTACAATCGACAGTAATTCAAATCATTCACATCACAATCGAAATATCAAATAACTATTTGCAAACCATTATGTTCATAATCAACAATTGGTCAACAATAGTATGTGTATGATTTAAAACAAAACAACATTTCAGATATAGCACCAAAGATTTGATCATAAAGTTTATGCGTTTTATGAAACCATCGCGCCAAGGATTTAATCAATGACACCAAAAATCATTGCATCATGAAGTTATAAATTGAAACCATGTCAACAAAAATACAATGTGAATAAAGGTTTGGTGTTTCGACACATGCATAACCATTATTGAGTTGAAATGAACAAGAGTAATCATAATCATCCAGAGATGACTTTAATGCCATCGACGTGACTTGCAACCCGAGGTTTTCACGCTTGCAGACGTGAAAATGAAAACAAAAGGATGTTGTGAGAATAGTGGAAGACAATAGTGTCATTTTGTTTTCAAGAATTACCACAAGTATTTAGGGTTCAAAACCCTTGTGTAGGAAGCTTATAAGGAAAAGATAAAAATGCAAAATGGCTGCCAACAATGGCGACACACTGGTAGAAGCAGTTATCTCTGCCAAAAGAACAAATCCAGATTATGATAATGAGAATAATTCTAACTCAAAAACAACTAGAAAATTGTTTAAACATCATCATTAATCAAATATTCCAGATGTGCTTAAAAGATGAAAACTGNNNNAGCCACTGCTGCCAGCAGGTGTCCATAGCCTCGACAGGGTTTCCATTTAACCCACTTTGACATCCGTATCCTGCCAAGAAGTTCCAGATCATAATAAAGGACATTGTAAGGTCAAGAGGTTCCATATTTGCAAATTTTCATATACCCGACATTGCTTCGCTACCAGCGGGCATGTTCAGTACCCCGACGAAGTTGTCTTGGCGTCATGCATGCATTTACCTGCTGCCAGCAGACCTGTTCAGCATCCCGATGGGTTTACAAGCACTTCCCACGGCTCTTTTTTGATTTGTTTAGTTTTTAAAGATATATAATTGAGCAGGGTGACACTGAAAATTATGATATTTTAGACATATTTTTACAGACCTTGAAATAATTTTTTAAAATTGTCCTTCATTAAGATTCAGAGATGGTTTGTTTACAAAACCGACCTTCTAAGGCAGGGAGACATCTTCTGAGTCATTCCCTTAAGGAACAGGGACAACGTAATAAGATAATGGATGATCGTGACAGGCTTCACTTACAGACTGAAATCAATAAACTTCTTTCAAAAAACAGTCTTTCCTCAACATGGCTGTAAATTTCAGAAGTATATCACAATAGATGTTTAGACAAATTTTCAACAATCATTTCAAGGGAAGAATTTTCTGTTTTCTTTGTCTGAACAGTTCATAATGCAGGTATGTGTATTTCCAAAAAGCAAAAACCGATCAGCGTAAGGAAGAAAAAAAATCAAAACCAAAGAAGCAAAAGAAAAAGAAAACAACAGAAAAATATTTACACAATATACACAAGGTTGTCATCAAGCGAAAAATATTTTCAGAGCTTGGCCATTCACTGGATAGATGTCTGGTTGTCCCTCTAGATTCTGTAGTCAGAAAGAGCTGAGACCCAATTTCTCAGCGATTAAAAACGGTCCTAGCCATAAGTTCTGAAACTTCATATGCTCTCCCTTTCCCTCATGCGGTTTGTCCCATTTCAAGACAAGGTCACCTACTTCGAAGTTCCTATCAGAGGCAGAGTTGGAATCAAACCAGCTTTTAACCACTAGTTGATGCTGATCTAAATTACGTTTTTCTTGGGCTCTTACCTCTTCTAGTTTTATTAAAGCATTAATTCGATTCTCCAAAGGGGGACAGTCTTCTTCTTGTATTTTTTGTGATAGATGCAGTGAGGGAAGAAGAATATGTGGTGGCAGAATTGCTTCTCTGCCATAGACGAGAAAGAAGGGAGAGTTACCTACAACAGTTTTCAGTGTTACTCTATCAGCCCAGATTGCGTTTAATAGTGCATTATGCCAATTTTTGTGATTTTCAGCTACCGTTCTCTTGATGATTTTAATCAGATTCTTATTTGTTGATTCTGCCAATCCATTGCCCTGGGGGTAATAGCTGGCAGAATACTTCAATTTAATTCACTTTTCTAGAGAGAACTCGCTCATCTCAAGAGACAAAAAATAAGAAGCGTTATCGAATACTAAACAATCAGGGATACCAAAACGAGTAATAATATTTGAATTTAAAAAGGCAATTACTTGACTGGTATTCACAGTTCTTAATGCAGCAGCTTCAGACCACCTGGTGAAGTAATCCGTGGCTATTATGATAAACTTATGTTGCTGTGAGTATGGAGGATTAATTGGACCTATAATATCAAGACCCCACTGCTGAAAAGGGGAGTCTACTGAAACAAGCTGCAAAGGAAAGGTTGGTTTCTATATCCGCCCAGACGCTTTTTGACAAATAATACACTTGTGACACAAGGCATGACCATCTCTAAAAAGTGTGGGCCAGTAATAACCTGCTCTTAAAACTTTATGGGCAGTGGTGTCCCCACCAAAATGCCCACCAGCTTCTCCTACGTTCAATTCTAGTAAGACCTTTTCTGCTTCATCTTTCTCAAGATAGCACATTAGTACTCCATCAAAATTTTGACGAAATAGAATACCGTTAATCAACTGAAAGGAGACAGATTTTAATCTTAACACTCTTCTTTTAGTGGGATCTAGGTGACGGGGGGATGACCCATGTTCAAGACAGAATTTTATATCGTCATACCAGGGACTGATAGAGTTTTGTGCACAGCAGATTGAATTTTGATTGTGCTATCCTGGGTTTGACATATCGTTTTCTTCTTGTTGTCCTGCTGCTGAGTCAGCAACTAACTTGCATAGCCCTTGGCCTCTCACTATTTGTGCTTGGGTGATTTCTATGTCATACTCTTGTAAGGAGGTAACCCAGTTCGCCCTCTTTTCACCTAGTTCTTTCTGCACTAACAAATTTCTGATGGTTGGGTAAGGGACAATAATTTTCGTCCTAGATTTCAAAAGATAAGATCAAAAGTGTTTGACTGCTTTAAAAATAGCGTAGGCTTGTTGATCTACTGCTGGGTAATTAAGTTCAACACCTTTGAAAGCAGAGCTCATAAAGGCAATTGGGACTTCGTGGTTTTCAACGTTCTTTTGAGTTAGGACAGCAGTGTAGGAGCGGTCAGAAGCAAATGTGTAGAGCATGAAGTCTTGCGAAAAGTCGGGGCTCATGAGAGAAGGAGCGTCTATTATGGCCTTTTTTATTGAATTAAAAGCTTGATATTCTAAGGGTCCCCAATGATATTGCGTGTCTTTCTTAATCAGATTCTGTAAAGGTCTCACCATTTTGGAAAAAATGGGGACGAATCTCCTGACAAAGTTTATCTGACCTAAGAAAGATTGCATAGACTTTTTGGATGAGGGAGGGGGAAGTTTCGAGATGACTTGGGTCCTTTCGGGGTCGATAATCATCCCTTTGCTTGACACAATAAATCCTAAGAGTTTACCTTGTTCTACTGCAAAGATATATTTTTTAGGATTTAAGGAAATGCCGTATTTACGACATCACTGTAGAACGACTCTCAAATGAGCTAGATGATCAGTTTTGTTTTTAGAAAATACAGTAACATCATCTAAGTAAACTACGACGGATTGATTGATTAAGCCTTGGAAAGCGATGTCCATCGCTCTCTGGAAAGTGGCATGACATTAATCAGTCCAAAGGGCATTTTCCTATAAGCGTAGGTGCCCCATGGAGTGCAGAAGGTAGTTTTAAGTTGGTCTGGAGGAGACGTCAGGACTTGGTTGTACCTTGAAAAACCATCCAATAAGGATAGTCTTTCAGAACCAGATACCTTTTGAAACCATGGGTGGGATAGGGTAGTTGTCTTTATCAAACGCTCTATTAAGGTTCTGGAAATCGACGCATAGTCAAATTTCTCCACTTTTCTTCCGGACAGGGACAAGGTTAGAAACCCATTGCGTGTGCCTAACTGGGAAAATTATATTAGCATTTAGGAGTTTATTTAATTCTTTTTTGACGGTCGGTTCGAGCTTAGGGTGCATTTTCTTAACTTTTGTTGAAATGACAAGGTTTGGGGTTTCATAGGAATGACGTGTTGTATGATGTTAGGGTCAAAAGTTTTAAGGTCATCATACGTCCATGCAAAAACATCTTTGAATTCTTTAAACAATTTAACAAAGGTGAATTTCTCTTGTTCAGAACACCCCACCCTTAAATTAATGCACTGTGGATTGTCATTAGTTCCCAAGTTCACTTTTTAATATGATAACGAGGAACTATTGGTTTTACAGTTGACCGATTTTTTGAATTTATCTTGAAGATCGTAAAATTTTTCTAATCTAACTACAGATTTAGGGATCAAATTTACCATGTCCGATGAAGATTCAGGAGATCTCGGATCTGGCATTACCGTGAAATCGTGCAAATTGTCGTCATGAGTGCATTCGTCGATCACCGCGCCTTGGAATGTTTCTTTCATATGCAGGGAACTAATAATTTGTTGATCGTCGTCGAAGACTCTCCAATTTGTGATGTTGTCGGGAACGGATGGCCTGAACAATAGTTCGACGGAGAATGCATTTGGGGACAAGCCTTCTACAGGAAAGAGTTTGGAAGCTACGTTAGCTAATAAATCAGCTTCAAAATTATTCAATCTAGGAATAGAATTTATATTGAAAGCAGAAAATTTATTCATTAAATTCCATACCTCGGATTGGTAGCTTTTAAGATGCAGAGACAGGCAGTGGATAGAATCTCTTACCTGTCTAACCACGATTTCCAAATCGCCAAAGACAGTCAAATTTTGAATGTTCATGTCTAATTCTTTTCTGAGGCCCTGCAATAAAGCCTCATATTCTGCTGTGTTATTAGTACATTCAAATTCCAACCTACATGCAATCAGGGTTTTGTTACCTGCTGGATCAATAATAACGCAACCCGCACCAGCTCATTCTTTGGACTTTGACCCGTCAAAGTAAAGAGACCATACTTGATTCTTATCGGGTGCATGAGACCATTGTGTAGAAACCACTGGTTGCACATATGCTACAATCTCGGACTGTTGTTCCGGATTAATGATAGTTGAAGTCTCGGCCATGAAATTTCTGAAAAAGGTATCCATCCCTTGTATTTCGAGTGAATCGGCAGAAGGTGTAAATGGTTCATTTCGATCATTTAAATCTATGTTTGTGAGCTTTAAGTAGCGTTCATGATTTACCTTGATCTTGTTGGGCTTGCCGTTCTCGGGTAGCCATAGGTGAGACCAATCTGTCATGAAATAGCCGTGTAGCTGCTATGACCAGTCTCTTCTTAAAAACAAACCATAAACTTCTGGAATATCCACAACAATAATATCAATCACTTGATGAACTTTGGGGTTAGACGATAATCTTATAAGGACATTCCTTAATTCGCTTATAACTTTAACACTAGTTCGATCAAGTTGGATGATTTTTAAGGTGGATGGTTCAACTTCAGCATTAATCTTCTGACATACAGACCATGGCATGACATTGGATGATGCTTCTGAATATACCATACAATTGTGCACGTTTCTATTAAAGATTTTGAAAGTTAACAAAAATGGAGGTACATTTCTGCGAGTGCTAATGGTGGAAGCTTGTGGCTTTTTACTCGCAGCCTCTAAAGCTAATTTATCTACATTTGTTACATTATTTACAGGAAGGCTTCCTTTATCGTGAGGATCAGAATTATTCTTAGCCGAAGTCTTCTGAGGAACTTTTGTGTTGTTCTGAGAAACTTTGTTACTGCTTGAATTATCGTTTTTGCTATTCTCTGTGATATTCTGTAGCATTTTTTGAAGCAGAAACGAAAATTTCAATAATTCATAAACATAAATGTTAGCCCTTAACTTTTTTTGATCTTCAACTAAATCATAATCTAAGTTTGGGTTTACATGACTTTGTTTAGCCTCAGCTGGTTTAGGTTGTTTTGGGGGCAAAGTCATAGTATTTTCAGAAGAAGGTTTGTTTGTTGTCTTACTCCTAGTATTGTAGGGATGTACTGTCTCGAAATTAGCTTGAAAAATGCTATCCGAGAAGTGTCCAAAAATGTTCGGAGAAGATTCTTCTTCTTCAATTGTCTCTTGTTCAACTACTTCCTCAGGGATCTCAGGGGGCATCAAGTTATCTTGGGCTTCTAGAATTGTTTTAAGGGTGAATTGCAGGCTTTCTAGATTTAGGCCCTCGGTATTTGGATTAGGTCGGTTGTTGGGAAAAGTCTTCCTAAACGGGGGTTTGTAAGGCCCTTTTCTCAAAGAAGCTTCTTCGGCTGTCCTTTTCAAATCTATAACTTGATTTGACAATTTTTGAACGACTTTTGTTAAGTTTTCTAAATTCGAGCTTTCAGGTTGTGTTTTACTTTGAGCAGGTCTAGGGAGGATTTCGATTTTCTTTTTGGAAGATGAACTAGTTTCTGTTTCGTTGCTAGTAGTGTCTTTTAAACTAAGGATGTCTTTTTCAATCTGGCTGGCCTCTTCGAAGGCCTCTAACAATGTGGCTTTCTTAGATCGTTTTACCCAAATGGCTATACTTTGATGCAAGGCTTTAGTATAGTATGCTATGATAAGATTCTCTGCAGGCATGGAATCCATAGGGATTCGGTTTTTAAGTGTTAAGAATCTTTGATTAAAGTCTTTAATTTTCTCTTTTGGGTTCATTCTTAAGCTAGAAAGCTCCATAACTAGAACTTCTGGAGTTTTATCATCTCCAAACTTTTCCAAAAAGCAGGATTCAAACTTTTCCCAAGACACGATGGTATGGGGTTGCTGGGAAAAGTACCATGTAGATGCATTGCCCTCAAAAGTGTAAGGGAACAACCTACAGACTACGTCTTCGTTCTCGACATTGCGTAGTCTTATGGCTAACATAAACTTTTTAATGTGATCTTCAGCGATCTGTTTAGAGTCAGGGTCAAACTTGGGAAGCCACTTCTCCAGATGTTTGGGTAAGGGATGTTGAGGCCCAGGCACGGCTACTGCATCTTGGTCGAGCCAAGGTCGGGCATGATTGTTTTGGTTGGCCATTGGTGTAGGTGGTGTGGAAGGCTGAGAAGAGGAACTTCCTTCATCACACGAGTCTTCTCCAGAAGAAGAAGGGGATGATGGAGGCGGTGAGGGTGGTATTCCAGATCCTCCTACAATAGGAGTGAGGGTTGGATCTATAGGGTTCAAAGTGAGGTTAGTGCCTCCAAGTTGTTCTCTGATATCAGAGAAATCTAAAGGTTGGTCCAAAGGTCGATTAGGTTGTCTTAAACGGCTGAAGGCACTATGTGTTCTTATGAGAGATTGTCGAACAATCTCCTGTACGTCACCACCTGTAGAATTTGGGGTTACTGGTTCAACTGTGATCCGTAGATCATCGTTTGATGTGGTTGTTGTTTGAGGGACGATGTTGTCATTTGAATGACTTCTTGTCACTATAGGTGAGTGGTTGGGTGGTGGAGAAGTCTTACGACCACCTCGTGCCATTAATAATTTTCAGGCCCTCCTTCTAGCGCCATTTGTTGACAGGCGAAATTGACCGCTCGTCAACTGGAGGAGTGGATCCGGTCTGGGGTTGTCTAAATAACCCAAGCCGTTTGGAATAATCCACCTCGACGGGTTTAGTGGCTCCGTTGGCCGATCTAAGTCCTATAAAAACGAAAGAAAAACTAAGCTAAAGAAACTAATCTAATTAAAAAAAACTACAACAAACTATATACAAATCTAAAACATATATATACAGTTTACTAACTAATATCATAAAACAATAATTCTACTTTTCATATGTTCATCGATCAATAGAACTAAATCTCAATTATATATGTGCAGTATTTACAGAATACAATTTTTGATCTAAATTTGCAAAAATCATTTGTCAATTGTCTTATGACAGCGGAGCTAGTATTTTTTATTTTTATAATTTTTATGAGAAAGGAATATAATGAAGGCTATCTAAGATAGGCAATTAGAATAAAAATACTAACTGTAGATCTGAACTATAGAGATGAACAATGAAACATGTTCAAATTACAAGAGGTTTATATATTAATTAACTAATTGAATAACACTAACAAACTGACCTATAGAGGCGCTTTCTATTCGTTCTGTTCACATGTACTCGATTCAGTTGTTTGATGGGAGAAACCCGCACCAAATTTTCCACAAGCTTCTTGTAAACAAGAAGCAGCAATGCTCTTTGAATACGAATGACAGAACAAACAAGACATAAAACAACAACAATCTTATAATTTACAGATCATCACATTCAGATAAATCCTAGTGCGAAGATTTGTACATAATTGTTCACTTAACAAAGAAGATAAACCTTCTGCTCATTAAATTGAAACAGGATAATTGTTGCACGTAAAATAAGAGACATCAAATATGGACAACACATTAAATTATATCTCATCAACCTGTAACAAATCTTGATATCTAAAGTAGTCATTAATTTGATTACAAATTAAAATGCACAGAAACTTGAACAAAAGTAAGATAAATTGAAGCTAAAGCCGTACAACAAATCCACTTCTATTCGAGTCTGTATCATCATAAGTCCGTAGTCTTTGTCCTCCCAACAGTGATGGGTTGTTTACAAAAAATAATGAGTATATAAAAGCCACAGGGTGAAACATCACCTGTGGAAAGTATCAAAACTATTCACAAAAAATATGGGAACAATCTCCCAGATTCCTATTTCTGCCTAAGACTAACAACTTAAACCAAAACTATGTAACAAAAATCATGTTCTAAACTGCCACAGCAGATCCAATTCCCATTGAAATTCGTGTGTACCTGTAGATGGACAAAAATAAACAATTTTAGACAGTGTTTAGTTGTAAAATCAACAAAAAATCCAAATTTTATGACTAGCTACAGAATCTCACAATTTTGTAGCTGGTCATATTTACAAACCAAATCATTTTAAATTAATCCAAATGGTAACATAAATGTATACGGTGAATGAAACAACTCTCAATTACTAATTCAAAACAAAGCCAATCATTCACACTAAAACTAACCAAATCTTTTATGCCAATTCAAAACTAACAGAATCGTATTGAATTAATCGAATGGTAACAGGAATGTATGCGTTCTATCAAACAATTCTTTTGTTACTAATTCAAAATGAATACAATCGTTTATGCTAATTCAAGGACAACAAAATCGTGTTAATCCAAACAGAACTGTATTCGATTTAGCAATCAAATCAATGCCAACACAATCGACTATGCTAATTCAAAACAAACAGAATCGTTTTTGAATCAAACAAAACAAAACTATATCAAACTAACTCAGAGCCAATTCAATCGTTTATACTAATTCAAGAGCAACAAAATCGTATTAAATCGATTCAATCAAAACAGAGGTATATTCGATTTTAGCAAACAAATATTTTGTATTGATTCAATGCAAACACAATTCAAAAAGAAATCATTCTTTGTAATTCGAAATAAACAGAATCGTTCTAAAACATTGTTGAAATAAAATACCTTGGCTGTAGAGATACAATTTGGTCAGGATAACTTTGAGTTAACAAAGGTAGTAGCTGTCTCAACATTTCTGAACACGATAGAACCCATGGTCTTTTGCTTCTTATCGTAAGCTTGCAGCCTATCATTTTCCTTAGACAACATAGTCACCCCGTCCTCCAAGGACTTAATTTTGGATTGCAATAGAGGAACATCTGTGTAGTATCGTTCGAGCCAAGAGTTGCATTGAGTGCACTGTGGTTGATCGGGCCGAGTCACTACAGATGAGGGTTCTTTTAAATTACCAGGGGTTCCACTGTCAAACTTGATTCCGGGGAAGTTAGGGTCATCCTTAAGGCATGGTGGGAGGTTGGATACATAGTCATAGGGTTCAACAGAACAGAGGCCGTGAGAGTAAGGGTATTCCTCGGCCAAAAAGTGTTCAATCTCAGAGTCTGAATCTTCGCTCAAACAATAGGCTTTTGGTCTGCATTTTGTTTGGGCTTATTTTGAGCACACCTAGATACCCATCATGCAACCTTATTTCCTTTTCCATTGACATCTATATTACCCTTGCCTTTCTTTCTCGCAGGCCTTTTAACAGGCTTAGCATTGTCTTTTGAACATGGGTCGGGCAGGGTGTTGGGTAGGTCAATGTTGGGGCAGGTCGAGGGTTTGACAGCAGGTAGGAGGGTAGGAGGTGGCACGATAGGCCCGACAAGGGTTTCAGTGACCATGGTCTTGTCCACTTGAACACATTCAGGAGTGGCAAAGCCATTCCTTGATAGGAAAGCTTGCCAATAGTCACCACTCAGCCTCAAATGATGAACAACAATGATTTTGATCAGACAGTGATGGAAGAGGTTGGAATCAGCCTTCTCCCGCTTAAATCGTTTATCCATTTTGTACAGACTGCGTAGGAGGTAGTGAGGCACATTCAAAGGGAAATCCATGAAATTCATAAGCAGCCGGAGATGGTAAAGAAACACTAAACCATAACGAACTTTGAAAGTCACGAATTGCTTAACAATGGCCAATAAATCATGCCATCTAGACTTAAGATAAGTGATTGGCATACCTCTGTCACAACTGACAATTTTCCTCGATGTAAACAGGAGCAGCCACGACACTTCATCCACCTTCGAATTCTTAAACCACCTCTGCCCTTTAGCTAGTAAACCCGTGGCTGAACTGAGGAATTATTCATTCAATTCAAGTTGAACGTCTCCAACTTTGGCCCTACATCCATTGAATGTGAGGGCAAACTGTTGGGCGACCGCGAGGTTGAAACCCTCAAATTTTTGGATAAAAACTAACCAGCCATTATTCTCCAAGTCCTCACGAGAATTGTCAAATAGCAGCAGGGTTTGGATTCCATTAGGTTCTATGCACACTACAGGGGCCATAGGAGAGAGCACACAATGAGCAGGGTCAACATTGAGGAGGGATGGACAAGGTAGACGCAGGACCAAATGCTCACAGGTTTCCCCAAAATAAACAGAGGTAGTCCGAGATACAAGGCAGACATTAATGCCTATACGTGCACGGGTGGTGTAATGAAATAAAACCATGCAAAACACTCATATCGATATGTACAATCGACGGTAATTCAAATCATTCACATCACAATCGAAATATCAAATAACTATTTGCAAACCATTATGTTCATAATCAACAATTGGTCAACAATAGTATGTGTATGATTTAAAACAAAACAACATTTTGGATATAGCACAAAGCTTTGATCATAAATTTTATGCATTGTATGAAACCATCGCACCAAGGATTTAATCAAAGACACCAAAAATCATTGCATCATGAATTTATAAATTGAAACCATGTCAACAAAAATACAACGTGAATAAAGGTTTGGTGTTTCGACACATGCATAACCATTATTGAGTTGAAATGAACAAGAGTAATCATAATAATCTAGAGATGACTTTAATGCCATCGACGTGACTTGTGACTCGAGGTTTTCACGCTTGCAGTCGTGAAAATGAAAACAAAAGGCAGGTGTGAGAATAGTGGAAGACAATAGTGTCGTTTTGTTTTCAAGAATTACCACAAGTATTTAGGGTTCAAAACCCTTGTGTAGGCAGCTTATAAGGAAAAGATAAAAATGCAAAATGGCTGCCAATACCTTCTTAAATGCTTGGATCATGCTTTGGATTCTCAAGGCAAAATGAAAGGGTGACGCCTCTTTTCCCTTAAATACGCACCATGCATGAAATCCAACTGGAGCATGATGAGGTGGAGCAATGCTCCTGCATCAACACACACACATTGTATATACATTAATGTAGAACCTGAAACAAAATTAATGAAGAAAGACTGATGCAAACTTTAAACATGCGTCAACCAATTTGTGTACTTTGAAATTAAAATAGGGTTTATGGTTTACATGATGAATTGATGATGGAAAAAAGTGGGTGTGTGAGTCAAATTTGAGTCCAAAAAACCTCCCACATCGTTAAGGCATGTGAATAGTCTATCCATGTCAAATTAGTGCATACGTGAACAACTTGCAAACATTTCAACTTTGGCCCCATTCACAGGTCATTGTTGCCCATGTCTCTGCATATAGTACTGCAAGGGAATATTTTTATGGTGCTGATTAAGCAATCAACAAAAAAGAGAGAATTTTCATCACAACTATGACACACATGCATTGTATATACATTAATGCAGAGCCTAAAAGAAAAATGAAGAAAGGTGATGAATTATATCCCATATGTACATTTGAAGATACTTGTGATGAATTAGCTATACTTGGAACCACCTCATCCATTTCCTTTGTTTTTCCCATGTAAAGATTATTGTGTTGATTTAGCTATACTATCAACGAAATTGTTTCTTCAATAGTATATCTAATTCATCGCAATATTATTTACATTTGTTGCTATTGTGATGATATCCTTTCTTTGTCTCTTGCCGACGAATTCCCTACTTTGACTCTCTTGCTGACGTAATTTTTTTCATAAGTGATGAGTGCTAAATTATCCTTGATTTTCTCCTCTACCTATTCTACTTCTTTTCACACCACCATATATATCAATATTTCTTGAAGGTTAAAAATATCAACATCATCTTAGAAGAGAATCAAATATCAATATATTGATCTACTTCTATATAGACTACTCTCTCTATTTTTTTAAAGATAACTACATGACACTACACTTAAATGAAAAATTCCAACACTTGATGGTTTTAATTAGGATTCATTTTATATTTGGTTTATCAACTTGAAATTAAAATTTTATACTTTGCAAGCTAGTTGTACCTTGAGTCAAATACAAATATGAAATTAGGAATCATTAACATATATACTAGAACATATGAAAAATAGGGTTTATGGTTTACATGATGAATTGATGATGAAAAAAAGTGGGTGTGTGAGTAACATTTGAGTCCAGAAGTCCTCTCATATCGTTAAGGCATGCAAATAGTCTATCCATGTCAAATTTCAGTGCATACATAAACAATTTGAAAAAAATTCAACGTTGGTCCCATTCAGAGGTCAGTGTTGCCCATGTCTAGTCCTAGTACAATTTTCATTCCTTGTTCATTTTAAAATCTGTTCGACAGTACACACATCCCCACATATAGTACTGCAAGGGAGTATTTTTATGGTGTTGATTAAGAAATCAAAGAAAAATATGGATTTTTCATCACAACTATGACACACATACATTGTATATACATTAATGTAGAACCTGAAAGCAAATTAATGAAGAAAGGATGATGCAAACTTAAAACTTGTGTCAACCAATTTGTGTACTTTGAAAGAAAAATAGGGTTTATGGTTTACATGATGAATTGATGATGGAAAAAAGTGGGTGTGTGTGTCAAATTTGAGTCGAGAAACCCTCCCATTTCGTTAAGGCATGTGAATAGTCTATCCATATAAAATTTTAGTGCATACAAAAATAGTTTGAAAAAATTTCAACATTGGCCCCATTCATAGGTCACTGTTTCCCATGTCTAGTCCTAGTACAACTTATGTTCCTTGTTCCTTTTAAAATTCGTTCGACAGTACACACGTCCCCACATCTAATACTACAAGGGAGTATTTTTATGGTGTTGACTAAGCAATCAACGAAAAAGAGGGATTTTTCATCAAAACTATGACACACATACATTGTATATACATTAATGTAGAACCTGAAAGAAAAATGAAGAAAGACTGATGCAAAATTAAAACTTGTGTCAACCAATTTGCATACTTTGAAATAAAAATAGGGTGTATGGTTTACATGATGAATTGATGTTGGAAAAAAGTGGGTGTGTGAGTAAAATTTGAGTCCAAAAACCCTCCCATATCATTAAGGCATGAAAATAGTCTATCCATGTCAAATTTCAGTGCATACAAAAACAGTTTGAAAAAAGTTCAACGTTGGCCCCATTCATAGGTCATTGTTGCCCATGTCTAGTCCTAGTACAATTTTTGTTCCTTGTTCCTTTTAAAATTTGTTCGACAGTACACACGTCCCTGCATCTAGTGCTGCAAGGGAGTATTTTCATGGCATTGATTAAGAAATCAATGAAAAAGAGGGATTTTTCATCACAACTATGATACACATTCATTGTATATACATTAATGTAGAACCTGAAAGAAAATTGATGAAGAAAGACTGATGCAAACTTAAAACTTAAGTCAACCAATTTGTGTACTTTGAAAAAAAAATAGTGTTTATGGTTTACATGATGAATTGATGATGGAAAAAAGTGCGTGTGTGAGTCAAATTTGAGTCTAGAAACCCTCCCATATCGTTAAGGCATGCAAATAGTGTATCCATGTCAAATTTCAATGCATACAGAAACAGTTTAAAAAATTCCAATGTTAGCCCCATTCACAAGTCATTGTTGCCCATGTCTCCGCATATAGTACTGCAAGGGAATATTTTTATGGTGTTGATTAATAAATGAACGAAAAAGAGGGATTTTGCATCACAAATATGACACACATACATTGTATATACATTAATGTAGAACTTGAAAGAAAAATGAACAAATGCGACAAATTGTATCCCATGTGTACATTTGAAGATGCTTGCGACCAATTAGCTATACTTGGAACCACCTCATCCATTTCCTTTGTTTATCCCATGTCAATATTCGTGCGACAAATTAGCTATACTATTGACGAATTTTTTTCGTCGATAGTATATCTAATTCATCGCAAGATTATTTACATTTGTTGCTCTTGTGATGATATCCTTTCCTTGTCTTTTGTCGAAGAATTACCTTCTTTTTCTCTCTTGCCGATGAAAATGTTTGCATAAGTGATGGATACTAAAGTATCCTTGATTTTCTCCTCTACCTATTCTAATTCTTTTCACAACACCATATATATCAATATCTCTTGAAGGTTAAAAAGATCAACATGAGCTTAGAAGAGAATCCAATATCAATATATTTCTCTACTTCTATAGACACTACTCTCTCTATGTTTTAAAATATAACTACATGACACCACACTTAAATGACAAAATCCAACACTTGATGGTTTTAATTAGGATTCATTTCATATTTGGTTTATCAACTTGAAATTAACATTTGATACTTTGTAAGCTAGTTGTACCTTGATTCAAATACAAATATGAAATTAGGAATCATTAAGATATCTACTAGAACATATGAAAAATAGGGTTTATGGTTTACATGATGAATTGATGATGGAAAAAAGTGGGTGTGAGTCAAATTTGAGTCCAGAAACCATCCCATATCGTTAAGGTATGAAAATAGTCTATCCATGTCAAATTTCAGTGCATACAGAAAAAATTGAAAATATTTCAATGTTGGTCCCATTCATAGGTCATTGTTGCCCATGTCTAGTCCTAGTACAATTTTCGTTCCTTGTTCCTTTTAAAATGTGTTCGACAGTACACACGTCCCTGCATCTAGTATTGGAAGGGAGTATTTGTATGGTGTTTATTAAGAAATCAATGAAAAAGAGGGATTTTTCATCACAACTATGACATACATACATTGTATATACATTAATTTAGAACCTGAAAGAAAAATGAAGAAACATTAATGCAAACTTAAAACTTGCGTCAACCAATTTGTTTACTTTGAAAGAAAAATAGGGTTTATGGTTTACATGATCAATTGATGATGGAAAAAAGTGGGTGTGTGAGTCAAATTTGAGTCCAAAAACCCTCCCATATCGTTAAGGCATGCAAATATTCTATCCATGTCAAATTTCAGTGCATACAGAAACAATTTGAAAAAATTTCAACATTGGCCCCATTCACAGGTCACTGTTGCCTATGTCTAGTCCTAGTACAATTTTCATTCCTTGTTCCTTTCAAAATTCATTCGACATTACACACGTCCCCACATCTAGTACTGCAAGGGAGTATTTTTATGGTGTTGATTAAGAAATAAAAAAAAGAGGGATTTTTCATCACAGCTATGACACACATACATTGTATATACATTAATGTAGAACCTAAAAGAAAAATGAAGAAAGGTTGATGGAAACTTAAAACTTGCGTCAACCAATTTGTGTACTTTGAAACAAAAATAGGGTTTATGGTTTACATGATGAATTGATGATGGAAATAAGTGGGTGTGTGAGTCAAATTTGATTCCATAAACCCTCACGTATGGTTAAGGCATGCGAATAGTCTATCCATGTCAAATTTTAGTGCATACATAAACAGTTTGAAAAAATTTCAACATTGGCCCCATTCACAGGTCATTGTTGCCCATGTCTAGTCCTAGTACAATTTATGTTCCTTGTTCCTTTTAAAATTCATTCGACAATACACACATCCCTGCATCTAGTACTGCAAGGGAGTATTTTTATGGTGTTGATTAAGAAATTAATGAAAAAGAGGGATTTTTCATCACAACTATGACACACATACATTAATGTATAACCTGAAAGAAAAATGAAGAAATACTGATGCAAACTTAAAACTTGCGTCAACCAATTTGTGTACTTTGAAATAAAAATAAGGTTTATGGTTTACATGATGAATTGATGATGGAAAAAAGTGGGTGTGTGAGTCAAATTTGAGTCTAGAAACGCTCCCATATCGTTAAGGCATGCAAATAGTCTATCCATGTCAAATTTCAGTGCATACAAAAACAGTTTGAAAACATTTCAACGTTGGCCCCATTCACAGGTCATTGTTGCCCATGTCTAGTCCTAGTATAATTTCTGTTTGGTTCGACAGTAAACACATCCCCGCATCTAGTACTGCAAGGGAATATTTTTATGGTGTTGATTAAGCAATCAATGAAAAAGAGGTATTTTTCATCACAACTATGACACACATACATTGTCTATACATTAATGTAGAACCTGAAAGAAAAATGAAGAAAGGCGGTGAATGGTATCCCATGTGTACATTTGAAGATACTTGTGACGAATTATCTATACTTGGAACCACCTCATCCATTTACTTTGTTTATCCCATGTAAAGATTCTTATGACGAATTAGCTATATTATCGACGATTTTTTTTTGTCTATAGTATAGCTAATTTGTTGCAAGATTATTTACATCTGTCGCTCTTGCGACAATATTCTTTCCTTATCTCTTGTCGACGAATTCCATTCTTTATCTCCCTTTCTGATGAAAATGTTTGCATAAGTGATGGTTACTAAATTATCCTTCATTTTCTCCTCTAGTACATATTCTACTTCTTTTCACACCACCATATATATCAATATTTCTTGAAGGTTAAAAATATCAAGATCAACTTAGAAGAGAATCCAAACCAGTATATTGCTCTACTTCTATAGAGACTACTCTCTCTATGTTTTAAAAGATATTTGCATGAAACTACACTTTAATGACAAATTCCAACACTTGATGGTTTTAATTAGGATTCATTTCATATTGGGTTTATCAACTTGAAACTAAAATTTGATACTTTGCAAGCTAGTTGTACCTTGAGTCAAATACAAATATGAAATTAGGAATCATTAACATATCTACTAGAAAATATGAAAAATAGGGTTTATGGTTTACATGATCAATTGATGATGGAAACAAGTGGGTGTGTGAGTTAAATTTGACGCCAAAAACCCTCCCATACCATTAAGACATGTGAATATTCTATCCATGTAAAATTTCAATGTATACAGAAAAAGATGGATTTTTCATCACAGTTTCAACGAAAATTTTATAGAAATGACAAACACGTTCATAGAAACTTCGTTGATGCAATACTATGACAACAATATTGATGACATCTGCGATCATGATGGTATAAAAATGAAATATATTCTCTTGGTTTCAAGAATATTTTATCCTCTATTGAACAAGGCCAACCACGTGAACGTGGAAGCTCATGTGGCCCCTCCCCTCCCCCTCACATTACTCTCAATTGATCCCCAATACCCAATCTATAAAATATAAAATAATCGAAAGAAACATCCTAGTAAGATTCATGCATAGAAATTACAAAAACAAAAATTAATGAAGGTAAATGAAATTATGTGTTTGTAAATGATATTTTTAGTTTACCATGTACTTTAGTATATTGACAACTATTTTTAGGTTTTACATAATAATTAAACAACATGTAACACAGGATATAAAAACGTCGCATAAAACTTAAAAACATGTGATTAACCCATGACATTATAAGCAAATTATTTTAGGAGAATAATTCATAAAAATTAAAATATATAGTCACGTACCTAATCCAACTCAACATTTGTGTAATCATCCTTATTCTATATCTTGATCTTCTTCATCGAACTCAACATATGTATCATCATCCAGTTCAGAAATGGTGTTGAAAGGATTGACGATATCATCATCGTCATCAATGTCATTTCGAGCATATTTTCATCGACATCATCATCAAGAATTGCAATATTGTCTCCTACACCTAGATCATGATATTCTTCATCTTCTTCATCTGTCGACCCTGCATGATCTTTCGGCTCTGTCTGATCTAGCGAATCATCTTCTTGATCTTCAATATCATCTTATTCCTGTAAATGAGTATACTTAACTGGCCTTACTCTTGGATCATATCTAACAAAAAATGACCAATCCCTCTCACCTGAAACATTTGAGTAAAAGATCTGTTCATATTGGCTTGGAAAAACATAGCGATCATGTCCTCTTTCAAACACCATTGTTTTAATCATTGGAAATCTGTTGGCATGTTGAATAATAGTTCTTTCCTCGTCACGTTCATGCATTCGTAACCTATACCATTTGACATCGAACAAAACTAATTTGAAGGAATTAAAGTCACACTCAAGTATATCGTTTAAATACCCATGGTATCTATTTTCAGATTCTCGGGGATGTCTTTCACTCCTAGACGAAACATTAGTGACATGGAATACTGCATTTATCCCACTATCAAAATTTTTCCTGGTTTCATCCAACTATTTGATGTGAAATTTACGACCATTGCACCACATAGCCTTGTGGTGTTTCAACTGCAATATGCCAGATATGTAAAAGATGCATTGTATCTGAAAGTATCTGAAAAATACTTGGAAAGTATCTAAAATATACAATACACGTGTAGTCACATTAATATAATATAAAATAACTGAATAAAATGGATGAATTTGCTTGCCTGTCCATCTTTCAAACCATATGCTAAATCAATTTCCCTTTGCATAACATTGGCATCTCCGTTATGACGAGCTTCTCTAACCAATTCAGATAGTTGTTGCCATGATAACCTACGTCCATTATGTTGTTTACATCTTTCAATCCATACATTCATCCAGTCAAGATTGTTTACAATGTATAAATGCAGTGCATCCCACTCTTGAGCAACTGAATAAAAAATTCATAATTCACCAATATTAAATATTAGTTATAACGTCCATGCAGGTTATAAATATTAATAATTTATGAAATAACATATATCAATATATTAATGATTATGATCATATACTTGTTCAGAGGAATTTTGTGTTGAATAACTTCTGTATCAAAGGTTTTCAGATCATCATACTTCCAAGCAAATATGTCTGAGAACTCTTTCAGCAATTTGCCATAATTTTCCTTCTGCTTGTCAGACAAGTGAGAGGCCAGGTTAACGTGCCTGGGGTCTTGTTCACTGGCCACATTAAACTTGAAGACATCTGATTCTGTTTCTGCGCTTTGCAATTTTACAGCCACGTCATTGCTGTCAAAAAGCCTCTCCAATGGGACCAGTCCTTTAGGAATTTTGTTTGTGGACAGCTGAACAATCTCGTGGGCTGCAATTCTGTTCTTGAGCTTTGGCTGCTCCACCTCATCATCATGCTCGTTGTCCTGGTCAATATGCAGATCTGAAAATTCATCTACTACTGCAAGGAAGCGGGTAAGTTCAGCATCATCCTCAAAAACTTGCCAGAACTTGACATTGTCAGGAAGAGAAGGCCTGCTTCTGATTTGAATTTCATAAGACAACTTGTGAGGTAAAGGGGGAATGAAAGTGCATGCTGATACAGCCAGTGAATCAGCCACTTCATTCAAGGCTCTAGGGACAAACGTGATTTTAAATTCTGCAAAACTTTTAATTGCCTCCAATACCTCATCCCGGTAAGCTTTGAGTCTCACATGCTTGGCCTGGAAAGATTTGTTCACCTGCTGTATGATCAAATCAGCATCGCC